>CAUYRT010031185.1:0-52877 GCA_963574885.1 Lepilemur ruficaudatus
TGGTTAAGAGAAGAAAAATTTGGAAGATGTTGGCTATATCTATTATCCTGATTGTGGTAATGGCACCAAACATGTTGGCGTATGTAGTGGACACTGGGTCCTCTCTCAGCCATGTTTGAACAAAGCAGTTCTCGGAACACCTGTTTTCACACGGATTGTTTCTTGTTGATCGGCCTCAAGACACCTTGTGACTTGCAAACAAGCCAGGGTGCCTTGACCCACAAACAGGAAAGGGCAAATGAGGAGATGCAATCGTCAACTCCCTGAGGCAGAGCGGTGAGAACCAGTCCATGCTGAGACGAAAACATTCTGGGAACAGAAAATAGTGGTGGGAAAAGTTGGGGTAGACTGGGACAGATGCCAAAAGAACAGTGTTAAAAATAAAGTCGTGGCAAGCAGGAGATGCTGCAGTCTTGTATCGTCTTTGTGTGTCTGTCGTTTGTTGTCTGTCTTCTGTGTTCACTTCTCCTCCCCAAGTGGAGCCACAACGGGCATATGTCCAAATTCATCAAATTGCACACATTAAATATGCGTGGCTCTTTGTATATCAATTATACCTCAACAAAATTGTTAAAAAATTTTTGAAAAAGATACAGTGGACTCCTCAAGCTTGGCAGCATCAGCATTGCCCCATTTGATGTTGGTGGCCTTTTGCTCCTAGAAGAGGGAGATGGGCTTTCAATTCACTGTAAGTTTCTTGTTCTGAACCTTAATGGTGCCATTCAACTTGCCACAAGTTGAACCATACTTGACATGTTGGGGTCAATGAATAGATTATTTATGGCCAATGTAGTCACTTTGCTAGAGTTGAAAACAGCTCTGGTCACCGCGTACCCAGTATGATCAAATCTTGTTTACTCCAATTTTCACATTATGCCTGAAAGATACAGCTGGCGTTTGACAGAAGGGTGTGGCTTCTGCTGGATATGGAGGCTTAATTTAGCTTTCGTTAGTTTATTTCATTATTTTGTTCCCATGAGCTATTAAAATGGAAAAGGTATAAGTTTAAAAGTAAGAGGTAAGAGAAAGATTTATTTTTTTCAAAGATAATATATACCAAGCAAGAAAGTGTTTGGAGACCTATAGAGTGCATCACAAGTGCACTGTATAGGTGGTGAGATAAATATTTTAATAAGATGTCAATTGAAATTACATTAGAATTTGGCAATTGCTCTGATGAGTAGTTATAGTAAACTTTATGTAAAATGCAATGGATTTCCTAAATTTTCTATCTCAGTTTAATGTTGAGTGAAATACTCATCCTGTATAAACAGTAATAGATATAGTGGCTAATGTAATTGTACCTGGCAGATTTGAAGTTGGACAATTAAGAATGAAGTGTAACTAGCTTGGGATAAGCATTTTGCTAACATTGCCCTAAGTTTAAGTTCCATGCGAAGAATGAACATATATGGATGAGGTTTCATTAAAAAACATAAAGACTGTGTTGTCTGGAAATCTTATGAATTGGGTTTCAGAGAATATGTGAGGGATGGAGCCATGATTTTGCCACAAATGAGGAAGTGTTTTCTTAGTGTTTTCATGAAATTGAAAAAGGTCTGCTTAGAGAACATGAAGTTCAAGGCCATGATATTTCATATGGGGAAATTGAGGTTTGGAGAAAAGAAATTATTTAATCATTAAAAGTGCTGGAGTTATACTCCCAAGTCCATGAATCCCAGGCCAGAATATTTGAGTCTTAGGTGTTGAAGCTGTGATAATTACTTGAACAATTTGATTATAAGTAATATGATTCTAACTTGAGTTAGTAGTTCATGGGCATTGAAATTAAGGTGAGGATTCAGTAAATATTACAAATGAAGCAGCCACTACTGGTAAATCTGTGAATCATTTCATTCAGTTCAAATAGCTCTGATATTAATATTATTTATGAAGGTATTAAAAATTATCAAAATCAGCCAATTTCTAGGGGACCATTTTAGAACAAGCAGATACACAATCAGATGTGACATAGTTACTTTCTTAGGCCATACTTTCCCCATTTGGTGGATTTGGGAATGGACTGTTTACCTAATGTGTGTTTGCATAAACTAATAAAATTATAATCAGTAATTATAAAGTTTAAATATAGGATACGATTTATGGGAAAGGAAAAGTTGAATGACTAGTTGTAAAGTTGGCCCTCACCTGATGAGAAAAGAATACATTTTCAGAACACCTTTTCTTGTTTGTTATTTTGTTTAATTACTAAATAAATGGTGAAAGAAATTGCCTCTTTCTATATCAAGATTCTAATTTTTCACAATGTTTAAACATATATAAGTAGACTCTTGTAATGAATACTACAGATAGAGGATAGCTATCAGGCCTGTGAAAACAATACTTTCTGAGGTCACTGATTAGGCAAAATACTTTTGCAGCAGTAGATAATGTCTTTTGCCTGGAGCCCTCTGTGGTTAGAACGGCATAGGAAAATCCATTATGTTTATACGAGCAGTGTAAGGGGTGAGATGGCTGGAACATGTGGTTAGTCCTATCCACTGTTGATCATACAGGTTAGGGGCATCTCTTGCACCACCCCCCCTGCTCCCACTGCTTGGCACTTCATGTTGCAGCCCCATTGGAATCTCTCGTGGGCTCTGTGGATATAGCTCTGGCTGTGGCAATACTTTGGCTGCTGGAGCTTCTGTCCGTCTTTCACAAATTGCTATTCGTGTCACTGCTGGTAAGTTAAAAGCTTTTTGTACTTCCAAATAAACTGCTAGACTTACAGTCAATGTCTTCCCCACCCCAAATGCATATGTTGAAGCTCCAACTCCTAATGTAACGTTAATAGTATTTGGAGATGGGGCCCTTGGGGGATAATTAGGGTTAGATGAGGTTATGAGGATGGGACCCATATGATGTGATTAGTGGCCTAAGAAGAAGAGGAAGAGATCTTTCTCTTTCTCCCTTCTTCTTCTCCTCCCACTGCCCCCATGAGCACTGAGGAAAGGCCACCTGAGGACCCAGTGAGAAGGCAGCCATCTATAAGCCAAGACAAGAGCCCTCACCAGAACCCGACCATTCTGGCATGTTTGTCTTGCACTTCTAGTCTCCAGAATTGTGAGAAAATATATTTCCATTTTTAAAAGGCACTCTGTCTGTGGAATTTTGCTGAGACAGTCCAAACTGACTACGATAGTTGATTTTTGTAGCATTTTGTGCCATTGTTTCTAGACTTAATTCAGCAAAATTATTTGCTGATTTAGTTATCATTGCAAACTTATTTGAGGAGTGCATGCAAGATTGTACATGGATCATGTTACTATGGTAATATCACAAGCATAACCAGATGCCAGAACTTCTGATTTTAAAATTTTTAAAATTTGTATGTTATAACAGCGTTCCTTGATCATTGAGATCATACCTGTGAGATACATATATTTTAAAATTTTGAATAAAATAATTTACTGATTTTTTAATAAATGTGATTCAATTAACTCAACTAATCTGTTTTCTTATTATTTACATAGGACATTGTGTTGGAAACAATTTCCATAGATTGGTACTTCAGTAAATGGCATTAAGTACAATGTTTTAAACATACAAACTTTGGTCAGTGAGTTTCAATATTTCAAACAGTGTTTGCTATGTATCCAGAAGAATAAAACAAAACATGCTTGGTTTAAATGTTTTGAATATTAAATGAAATCACATGTATGTACTGTCTAGGATGAAGCTTGACATGCAGTGTGTGCTCAACAAATGTTAGTTAGCCTCTTTAGGCTCTTACTTCTCATAATTCGTCCTGTGTGACCATCCTGGAACCCCAGTGTGTCATAGTAAAGGAGGAGGTTTAAATATTAAAGATTAAAAAGAAAAGTTACCCAACTTGCAGTTAAGATAACTCCTCCATTTCCTTCCTCGTATCCCTTTGACAGTTGGTTATCACAGACTGAATGGAAAATGAGCTGGAGATTAGGATAATGGTGCACATCACATGCACACACACGTGTGGGAACTAGACTTAGATCAGATTTGGTGACTAGGAATTTCGAGGGCAAAAGGTCAAATTAGTAAAGATGACAGTTAGTCCTGAGGGAGATCCGATGGTCCCCACATCACAGTGGGAGTACTACATCATAGTATACATTGCTAAGCGGAGAGATTTGGGTGTCATGATGATGGAGCTAACACAGTAGAATTCCACTTATAGAATAGAAATGGATTTAGGTTTTTGAGATGGAGCATATACTATTAATTGCAACCATATGAAATGTCTTATACTGAACATTTTTTAAGTGATAAAAACAGCGATCTCATATGGTTCAGCCAAATAGTTCTGGGATTAGGAGAGCAAGTCGTGTCTACCATAGCTGCTAATCATGCCACTAAAAATCCCGCAACCTTTCCAGATCTCAGTTTGCTGCTCTGTAATACAGGGTGTTGTGATATTTGTCCTAGTTTCTAGATAAAAAGAATGAAAGTGAAAGTGATCAGCAAACCTGAATACCTATATCAAGTCAAATTAAGCTGCAGCAAAACATCCTTAATGCCATCAGATAAAATATAGTTCTGCCACAACTGCATGAGTTTGCATGTCGTTATGGGCACTTGCCATCAGTATTGTAAAGAAGTCCATTCAAATTGTGTTGAGGGTGATTCCTTTGTGGCTCTTAAAAATTTGTGAGGAGGACTAACTAAATGTATGAATGCAAATGTCTGTTGATGACATGTATCTTGACATCCATAAATACTGCTCTCCAGCAGAAACTGTGGAAACATTTGAACCCAGGCCAAATTTTTAATGGGCGATGAAGCCAAAAAAGAACTATATAGTCATAATTCTCTATCTTTTCATGGAATTTTTTATAGGGCATAGCCAAATTGCAACATAAATATTTTATCCCTTTCCTATAACTGCTTATTTCAATTTTGGAATTTTACAGATGGAGGAAAATAAGTTTTCCAATTATGCTGTTTACATTTATGAAATACATTTTTCATGTGGGCTTATTTTCATTGAATTTTATTATTATTTTTTTCATAGGTAAATCAGAGACATGTTGCATGTTTTGTGTGACCATAGTCCCCATATTAATGCCTACCACGTTTTGCCAAGTATATTCTCAGTGTAGTTCTAATTAGCTTTGAATCGTACATCATTTTTCCAACAACAACAACAACAAAAACAAAACTGGAAGAATTCCCATAGGTTTGAAGTTTCACTAGAAGACATATTATATTTCCACTATTTTGCTAGTACAATGATTCAATTGCACTGAGGAGATAGAAGGAGAATAAAAATTTACTGAAGAGAATTTTGTGAGGAGGTTGTACTCATAAATATCATCACAATAGGTGATACTGTGATTTACATATATCCAAAATTTTCGGAACTTTTCCTAGTACTCTAGACACTCCCAAAGTCTCTATGAGAAAACTCTGAATTACTATGAATGGACTTTGACCATGTTATCACGGCACATGTGTTTAACAGAAATGTGTTTCCATTTCTACCCAACTATTTTTTTAAATTCAAACTCTGTGTTCAAGTTCTCTTCAGTCATACGATCACCAGCTTCACTCTACAACCTAAAAGCAATGATTTCACATTTGCAATTTACATACCAACTGTCTAAGAGTATTCCTTTCGCTATTTGATCACTGTTTGGGAGTGTTATATACGTCATATGGTATATTAATGCAGATTAATTTTCTGCTCCTGTTATTCATTCATATATGTTTGGATTTGTGTAAAGGTCTTGCTTTTGAAGCCAATCTCTTTGCCCACACTAATAATGTGTAAAATTGATGAATTCACTTTATTAACATAATGTAACCCTCACTTTCTAGGTCTCTGAACTTGAACTTGAGTATCCTGTGAGCAGGAACTTTATAACTTGTTATGTTTACTTGCCTCCTGGAACAACTTGCTTTAGCCTTCCACATTCTTTGGTCCCCACGATATAGCATCAGATAGCATTTTCATAATTCTATAATGGGTGAGGAAAATTAAATTGTCATATAAAACAGTCTATTGTTTCAAAGCTAGATGTTCTGTAATGTATGTTCCATATGTGCCTTCCAGAATTCTTTTAAAAATGACAAAATGAATGACACACTGTTTTGCATGTTTTTTATGATAAATTATAAAATTATAGTAAATGTTAATCAAAAGCACAGACATTAGTAAAACAATGTGTGTGTGTTTTGTGATCCAGTATTTAGAAATAGACTTAAAAAACATACAAAACATCATTACTGTGGTTGTCATAAATGTACTTCAATATAGCATGTCTGCATGATCAATTTCTGATTCCATAATGACAGAAACTTACATCGTGTTGTATCAGAGAAAGTCATATCAAATAATGTTGGCATTGGCTTGGCTAACTAATGTGTCCATGTGGGATATGGTTAGGAAGCACTTGCTATATGATGTCTCACAGACGTAGAAATTGCACAGTCTAGTCACGATCTCGGCATAGGACAAATATACATAAAACAACAGCAGAGTCTTTATAATTAAAACAAAATTTTATTGAGCTTTATATTCATTATATAAAAGTCACAGGTTAATGTGTTCCAACTTTCAAGAGAATATGATATCTGGGACAGTCTGACTTAAAGTATAGTCTTTATGGTATACCTGGAATTTACTTTCTAAGAGGTGGGTCAGGTGAGGTGACTCAAAGAGACATAGTCATCCTTTGCTGCAGCTGGAACCAAGGTAAAATCTGTATCTCAGGACTTGCTACAGATATCAAGACAATGTGGGTAGAATGAAAACAGCACCGACATGAGCATCAAATTAAAATTTTCCTCATGGGGTAACTCTCTATAGTGTGTCTCTGCTCTATGAGGAGCAGAAGAGATTTAAGAATGAAAGTTAGTAAAAGATTTAACACAAGTGAAATCTAAAAAAGTTGAACTTGGAAAAACAGAGAGTAGAATGCTGGTGGTTGCTAGAAGTAGGGGGAGTGGGGAGATGGTGACCAAAGGGTACAAACTTTCAGATATTAGATGCATAAGTTCTAAAGATCTAAAGTACAGCATGGTTAACTATAGTTAATTATAATGTATCACATACTTGAACTTTGCTAAGAGAGTAGATCTTAAATGTTCTCACCACACACACACACACACACACACACACAGGTAACTATGTAAGGTGGTGGATATGTTAATTACCTTGATTGTGGGAGTCATTACATAAAAGGTATATTTACATCAAAACACCACATTGTGCACCTTATACACACATATAATTTTTAATTTGTCAATCATCCCTCATTAAGCTGAAAAAAAAGAACTCAAAAACTACCAGGGATTTAATTACGACCAATATATTATTTTAAGCTACAGCACACAGGTGAGATGGCAAATGATACGGTCATACTATATAGAGATATGGACTTATACAATTGATTAAAAAACCATGAGCAAATGTTGCAGATCACATATTTCATATCAGTTTGGAACCTGTTACTTTGCACGTGGAGGGAATATGAGTCATTCCACTTCTACTTCTACATTCTACTTCTACTGTATATACATATACACACCACATTTGCTTCATTCATTTATTGATGGACATTTACGTTGTTTCTGTATCTTGGATATTGTGAATAGGTGCTGCAGTGAATGTGAGGGTGTAGATATATACCTGTGAGATCCTGATTTCAATTCTTTTGGATATAGTCCTAGAGGTGGGATTGCTGGATCATGAGGTAGTTCTAATTTGAACATTTTTGAAGAACCTTGATATTTTTTTACAGTGGAAGAAGCATTTTACATTCCCACCAACAGTGAACCAGGGTTCCAAGCAGGCAAAACTTTAGAAGCTAGGTGGTAAAATAAAATCAGAAATTAGATTTCCAACAGTTTTTGGGGGTGGGGAGGGGAGGTCATGTGGGCTGCTGTGATTACCAAGGAGAGCCTTCCAGGGATGAGTGTCCCGTCATCTCTCTCCAGTTTTTCTTTCTTTCATGTGATGCCACGGTCACCCGAGATTTGGAAGCCACGCTACTTCTGTGACTGAGTTAGCATAGAGCTTCTGCTGACATTACTCAAACTCTCTGCCAAATAGTCTATTCAATAATTCTGAGATAGGGAACTATAACATTTGCATACAGAATACTATATTATAATTAAAAACCATATTAAGGAAGTGTCTCATCTTAATGTGGAACAATAGATTACAATGAACTTAAAAGAGAGGAGAAGGAGATAGAAGAAGCAAGAAGTTTTTAAGTGATGAAGAGGGAAGACTGTCTCAGAGATGAAGCTGCAATCACAAAATCTATGGTGACTGATAAAAAAGTATGGAAAATCATGGTAGATAAAGACACTAGGTGATAGTTTTAAGTATCAAAGTTGAGCCTCTGTAAAATGTTAAAAATCTTTTATGGTTAAAGATGTCTGTTGCAGGCAAGCGAACTACATAAACAGCTCACAATGACGATTATATTCATTTTGGAGAGTTTTAAATTATAATATAAATCCTACAGCATGGCCAATGAGACATCCTCCTTAGGCTGGTGACTAAATTTTGGCAGTTTTTTCTGTTAACAGCAAAATGACTGCTTTTCCCATCATGAAAGATTATGCAACTGTTATGGGTTGAATTGCGTTCTCCAAGTAGATGTTGAGGTCCTACCCTCCAGTACCTGTGAATGTGGCCTTATTTGGACGTGGGGTCTTTGTAGATGATCAAACTAAGATGAGGCCGTTGGGGTGAGACGTAATCCAATATGACTATGTCCTTATTAAAATGGCCAATTTAGACACAGAAACAAATATCCACAGAGGGAAGACAACATGGAGACACAGGGAGGGCCCAATATACAAGGTAGGAAACACCTGAGGCTACTGGAAGTGAGGTGAGAGGCCTGGAGCAAATTTGCTCATACAGCCCTTGAAGGAACTTACCTGCTGACACCTTGATTTCTAACTTCTGTCCTCCAGAACTACGAGACAATAAATTTCTGTTGTTTGCAGTCCCACCAGTAGTGTATGAGTGTTCCTATCTCTCCGCATCCATGCCAACATTTATTATTTTGGGGCTTTTTGATAAAGGCCATTCTCACTGGAGATAAGTGATATCTCATTGTGGTTTTGATTTGCATTTCCCTGATGATTAGAGATGTTGAGCATTTTTTCATGTTTGTTGGTCATTATTCTGTCTTCTTTAGAAAAGTTTCTGTTCATGTCCTTTGCCCACTTTTTGATAGGGTTGTTTGATTTTTTCTTGCTTATTTTCCTGAGTTCTAAATAGATTCTAGTTATCAGCCCTTTATCGGATGTGTAGCTTGTGAAAAATGTTCTCCCATTCTGTAGATTGTCTGTTTGCTCTCATGACAGTTTCTTTGGCTGTGCAGAAGGTTTTTAATTTGATCAGGTCCCATTTACTTATTTTTGTTGTTGCTGTGATTGCCTTTGGGGTCTTCTTCATAAATTCTTTGTCTAGGCCAATGTCTAGAAGAGTATTTCCAATGTTTTCCTCTAGAATTCTAATAGTTTCACACCTTAGGTTTAAGTCTGTTACCCAGCGTGAGTTGATTTTCGTGAGAGGTGAAAGGTGTGGATCCTGTTTCAGTCTTCTACATGTGGCTATCCAGTTTTCCCAGCACCATTTATTGATTAAGGATTCTTTTCCCCAGTGTATGTTTTTGTCTGCTTTGTCAAAGATTATATGGCTATATGAGGATGTTTTTATATCTGGGTTCTCTGTTCTATTCCACTGGTCAATGACCCTGTTCTTATGCCAGTCCCAAGCTCTTTTAATTACTATAGCCTTGTAGTATAGTTTGAAGTCTGATAAATTGATACCTCCCATTTTGTTTTTATTGCCTAGGATTGCTTTCACTATATGGGGTCTTCTCTGGTTCCATACGAAGTATAAAATTATGTTTTCTGTATCTATGAAAAATGATGTTGATATTTTAATAGGGATTGCATTGAGTGGAAAATTTCTTAAAATGGAGATTTATTAACTCTCAAGTGAAGTTGTGACTAATTCTTGTTTATTAATTCAATCATGTGAAGGCAGCAGATTGAGATTAGAGCCCAGTAGTGTGGTTCAATATTTATTGAACCCCTCTGCTGTGTCAGGCACTATGCTAAGTACGGAGTGGGGGAGGTGCAAGTGTGTATAAGAGACAATCCTTGTCTTCTGATAACTGCAGGTTAGTGGGGAGAGATGGACAATAAAAAGACAATTTCAGTATGAGGTGACTATGTGCATGGATAGAGGTTGATAAGGGGTAATGTATGTGCATAGAAAGTTGCTTCTTCCAGCCTGGAATATCATGGAATAATTCCCAGAAGGCATGATACTTGGGTAGAGATTTAAAGGAAATCTGAGATTAAGGCCCACATCTGATGTTGAGTAAAAGATAGTGCAGAGCAGTAAGGTAGAAAGTGGATGTTCAGAGTTCTGTTTACACTCCTTAACATATCTTAGCATAAGTAAAACTCTCCGTTTTGATCACAGAACTTGATATTGAAGTGTTTTTGGACCTAAGTTCCTTCTGTAGTATAAAGATCAAGGTTATTAAAACAATGAAATACATTATCATTAACAATCTAATGATTTCAATGAAGGAAGAGTGTCTTAAAATAAATGAAAGGCAGTGGTTGAAAATGGAAGAAGAACTTTCAATTTATATTTCTTTAGTCATTAAAAGTTGGTAAGATGAGATGCAGTGCTTTTTTCCTAATACAGATAAAAATCAAGTTAACAGTTGAAATATGATAATTATTTAAAATCAATACCAAAATTAAATGTGTATATGTATTTGTTAGGCTGACTATCTTGTGAGGGACATTAATAACTAACTTAAATAATAGATGATTAGGAAAGATTAAAACTAATTCCATTTTTTTAAGGAGAAGGAAGTATGGTTTTAGCAATTAGAATTAGTAACAAAATACTGAGGTAAATATTAATAGAAATATTTAATTACTTTGGGTATAAAAATAATGTGAATAATGTGAGGTTTTTATGTATTTAAAAGATACCAGACAAACATGATTATTTTCCCTAGATGTTACTAGATAAGTAGAGGAAGTCTGGAGAATAAATCCAATTAATCCTTATTTTAGCAAAGCACTTGATAGTCCAATTTTACTTAAAAATTAATTTAAGTTGTTTTGGATATTTGCAGTGTTTTGTTGATTAAGAGCTGAGTGACGTGTAGTACCATAGAAAGCACAGACACAGGATTATGTTGGTAATATAGACAATGATTTTAGAAGATAAAATTGACAAGTGCTATATATACTGTGTGTGTGTGTGTGTGTGTGTGTATGTGACAGAGAGAGAGAGAAAGAGAAAGAATGTGTGTATGTGTGTGTGTGTGTATGTTTCAGGAAAGATTTGAATGTTATTAGTTCTTTACTTAAAAGGATAATTATCATTCCTTACTTTACTGATTAGTTTGTTACCTAAAAAGGCAAAATCAAGAACTTTTTTTGAAAAGCAGGTCTTTTGTTTTAAACAGTGGCAGCATTCACATTGGTCAAAAGGTATCAAAGTAAAAGCTTTTCTGAGGTACGAAAAATTAGGAGGGAAAAAATATTATTAAAGCCTTTCCATTTGAAGAAATATTATATGTTTGTTTCTTTTTCCGTTATATATGTTGATCTTTCTTAAATACTCATACATGTTATTTCGCATGAAAATAATAAATATTGCATAGCAATACTTGTAGTAAAAAGACTCACAGTTGTTCTGCTCCTTAATTTTAGACTAATGCATTATTATTTAGATGTCTAATATGTCCTTTCTTTTTTTAGATATTTGAATGAAGGAAAGATTGGTTTTATTGTGGTTTTTATTTCAGCTAATATTTAGGTGAAGGAGATGTTTTAATAATGTGCAGCAAAGTATGGGATCTATGTTAATTTTGCACATGTTATTTTTCAGAAAGAATGCTTTGCAGAACTTGGCTTAAATACAGGACAACTGGGTATAGATGATTCTACACAAGTGCCTCCTGGTTAGTATTTCTCCCATATGGCATATAATTAATGATAAATGATAAATGAGAGTGAGTTTAAGATTTCTATTGCTATTTCTAAATGAATCTAGCAACTTTTTTTATATCTGAAAACAAGGCATGCTTTTGCCTCTCCTTGGTTACTGTTAATTGTTGAATAAAATCCTGTCTGTTGTAATTACCAGAGTTCAACTAAATTTTGTCTTTTTATTTGAAGGTCTTTAAAATAATTTTGAAAAGTCACTAGACATATATAAGTTATTTTGTTAGCAGAATCTTCATTGGCGACACTCATATTTCCTTTTCTGGCCATTACTGTCTGCATTTATTTTTGTATCAGCAAGTTCAGTGAACACTAGCAGCTACCTCAAGTAGACTCAGGCTTTACAAATAGTGTCTTTTAAACTTTAATCATCCGGTTTCCCTAACTTTTCTCTTTTTGTGCATAAATGCAATGTACTTTTCATAAAAGAACCGGATTGATATTTAGCTATAATAAAAAGGAAGCAAAAATTGTCATCATATGAGAGGCCTATATTGTAGTAGAAACAAAACTGAACAAGGTTTGGGGACTATCCTACTCTCTCCTCTGCCACTGGCTAGGTTTGTGACTTGGACAAGTCACTATACATCTTTGGACTTGTTTCTTCCTCTGTAAAATAAGAAAGTTGGCTATTTATTATTATTCTAATAGTAATATTATATAATAATTGCTGTTTTTATTACAAATAATAAAAATGGCTATTGAGCACATACTGTGTGTTGCATGTATCTCATTTTAACCTCTCAGAAACTCTATAAGGTATGTGTTGTTACCATTTTTAAAACTTTTATTCATGTATAATATGTATAGAAAAGCACATATGTCATAAGAGGACAGCTTAATGAATTTTTACAAATTGAACACCTGTTTAAATACCACTCAGAACAATAAACAGAAGCCCCCTCACCCTCTTTCAATCTTTATCTGTCATTTCAATGATAGCCACTATTCTGATTTCTAACAGCATAGATTAATTTTTCCAATTCTTGAACTTCATATAAATGAAAGCATACAATGTGTCTCTTTGATATTTGTCTTCTTTTGTTCAAATTATGTTTGTGAGATTCAGCCATATTGTATGTATTTATAGTTCTAGTGTTCCACTGTATGCATATAACACACACACATCCATTCTACTGTTCATGTTTCAAATTTGGGGCTAGTACATATGAGCCTGTTATGATCATTCTAGTATGTGTCTTTTGGTGAATATATGTGTATTATTCTGTTGAGTAGGCACCTGGGAATGCACGTCTAGGTCCTAGGGTTTGTGTAAGTTCAGATTTCGTACATAACTGCCAGTGAGTTTTCAAAAGTGCTGGTAGCAGTTTATATTTCCAACAACAATGTGTGAGAGTCACAGTTGCTATATGTCCTCGCTAAGGCTTGGTGTATTTCATCGTCTTTGTTTTAGTCAGTCTGGTTGTGTATGGTGGTATTGCATTATGGTTTTACTTTTCTTATATGGTATGAAGTAGGAGTATTACCACCATTTTAAATTCAAAGAAGTGGAGATGTTAAGTAACTCGCTTAAAGTCACAAAGTGATAGAGCCAGGATTCGAAACTAAGAAATGTATCTCCCAAGTCTGCTATACTATGCTACCTTTTAAAGAAGGTATTTTATAAGAAGATATAAGATATCTTATAGAATAAAATATCTTATACTTCGACTCATGGCAAGTGATAGTCATATATAAGAAAAGGAAAGGAAATAGTAACACAACCTTCAATTGTATTTATAGTTTTCACTTTTAATTATATACTTTTAAGATAAACACTTTTAATTATTTAAAATTATTATAAATCTTATAGTAGCTATGCTTTAGAAAACTTAATATACTATATTTCTGAACCTAGAGTATAGATTTTCCTTCTTTGATTCACTCATAGTACAACAAATGTGTTTGAGATCCTGTAGAGGACCAGGGACTGGTGAATACATAGACATAAAACATAATCTCTGCTCTTAGGGAAGCAAATACTGGTAAGTGACAAATAACTTTCTGTGTGGTATTTGCTATTATTATATACAAGGGGCTGTTGGAGCAGATGAAAGAGCACCTAAGTCTGCCTGGAAGAGGTTGACAACCACCTAGTTGGTTCAGTTATTTTTCTCTCTCTACTTTTCAAAGCAAGACTGCTAAAAATTGGGTCAAATTAGTGTTTATCCAATGAAGTTGTTTTTAATTTTTAGTTGTTTTTAGTTGATATAGTACTTGGATTTCTGCCTGGCTTGTGAATTGCTAGGCAACAGTATTACTGGGAAGGAAGAATGGGGTCCACATATAACTACTTTTGCCTAGACTTCACTATTATTTTTATTTTTTAGTCTATGTGTATGACTTTGGCTAAATTGGAAAAGTAATACTAATGTTTAAAAATATTGCTAGTACTTGTATTTGGCTAGAGGCAAGTTTTACATTTAGGATTAAGCTAAGTGTAACTTAAAGGAATTGTTTTCTTACTCATTTTTAACATCTGTATTACCTATGTTTTATCATTACAGTTATTCAATTATTATATTTGAAGAGTATTTCTCGCTTATTAACTTATCAGTTTTTATGTAAAAGTCAGGAGAAAAGTCCTTATCATTATACTATTGAAACCTTATTTAATAGTAATAAAAAAAAACTTTAGCTATATCCATTATTTCTATAAATTCTCATGAATATGTGTTTATTTTAAATATATACATACACCCCTCTTGCCCCCCACATAGTTACTATGGAAACCATGTATAAGACTGATGTTAACAGGGTGAGCAGGATCAGCATTCTTTCATAAGACTTTGTGATAAGGGGGGTCATATGTCTGATATTATTTTAATATACATCATAATGAATCTTCTTAGATAGGGGTTCTGCTAAATAGGCTTTTCTATAGCTTGTTATTTCTAAAAGAAAAAAGCATCTTCAGTTGGTACAGATTTCTTGAAGTATGTTTTATGAAACATTTATAAGATGCTCTGTGAAAAAGAGGATCTTTTCAAATAAGGTTTGGGTATGGCTATGCCATATACTTTCTTAAGATATACAGTGTATGTTACTATCTTAAAGACTATGTGAAGTCTTAAATTATTTTAGCTTAGCATCTCCCAAAGTCATTTTACCAGAGAACTTTTTTCCCCCAGGCATGATCTGTTAATATAGATGCATCTATTAAATAGTGGTCAGGATATTCTGTGAAACACATTTCTTTGGGCTTCTTTTATTGTGCTAGGAAATAGCATTTAGAAAGCAAAATTATTGTATTTCACATAATTGAATAGTTACTGTAAAGCAGGCTTTTTGATTATTGTTTATTTCATACTACTTTAGGTAATAAAGCATTATCATCATCTAGTGGTATCATCCCCTTTTATTAGAAAACAAAAATTGGCTGACAACTTTTTTTAACTTGCCTATTCAACTATTCTTTTATTCATTCAATGAAAATTATAAATAGAAAACTTTTTTTTAGCATATTATGAGAAGAAATTCTTGACTTGTATAAAATTACATTGATTGAAATGGTCATAAAAGGATCATAATTTGAATTTTAAAAGAAATTTAAAATTAGTCCTTAGTAAAGGAACATGAAAAAAAATCAAGTTGGTATGGGCCAATTTTGTGATATGCTTATCAAGTCTACGGATAAGAACCAGTTATAAGATTCATATGAAAACCGTCTCCAGTCCCTGTAATATATTCTTTGTCATTCTCTGAAAGAGAGAGTCCCCCATCTAACAGGCTGAGCATTACATCTGCTGTCTCATGCTGTTCGCTGTCACTATTCACCGTCTCATGTACTCACTGGAGCATTGTCTTCTTTGGTGACTAAATCGGGGCAATCATAGCTAATCATAGCAGGGATCCCAGGCACTTTCCTTGATCATTGTATAATCAGCTCAATAATTACATCTGAGACGTTCGGAATAGAATAAAAGAATAAGGTTTTCAGGTTCAAATATTCTATTTAGTAAAAGACTAGCTTTATGGATTTTTTAAATCTAAAAAATTACATAATACTGAAATTTCATATATTTGTTTTGTAACTATATTGCATATCTATAAAACACATTAGTCTTTCCTTGATTAGGAAGATTCTTATGATTTTGCCTCAGTGTGGCAATTTTATATATCAAAGATAGATTTTTAAGGTATTTCAGGTAATAAAAAACTGGCTGCTCCTGTTATTCATTGTTGGGAGTGATGGTGCGGTTTGATCTGCATTTAGATGTCCTTGGATTACCCAGATTCTGTCCTGGCCTATTCATCCCTCTTTACCCTCTATCCCTTTACCTCTTTCTAAGAGAGCTATATACATATAAGAAATATTCACAAATGGAAAATAGACATACAGTCCCATTTTATATTTAGCTGGGCTAACGCGGACATCACTGACCAGGCTTTCTAGAAAACAGTCTCAAAATCTTAGCCCAGCACAGGTCTCCCTCCTTCAATGCCTTTATCTCATACCAGCAGGCCACTGAGCCATACCTGATAAGAACTTAAGTGTGCCTGAGCCTGAGCATTCTTGTCAAAAGAAAGTCAAATGCCAAGATGGCCACAAAGTTGCCAGGGGACCCAGACTCTGCATACTGAGAGAGCCACATATAAATTCATGACCTTTAGCACAGTTAGCTCATTCATTAGAAAAGGTTATCTAATTGCTGTTGGAATCTCACAAATCCAATAAGCAGCTCCTCCTTTCTCAGGTTGGCAGAAAGAAGAGGAAAGGAGCTCTAATTTTTAAAGAACTTTTATACAAGTATACCATCCATAATGAAAAGCACACAAATAATAAGTATACGGATCAGTGAAGTTTTAGAAAGTGTAACCTCCAACCAGATCAAGAAAGAGAATATTGTCAGCATCCCAGAAGCCCCCTTAGGCACACATCCAGACTTTACCACCCCAATGGGTAACTACTATTTTGACTTCTGACATCAAAGATTAGTTTTGCCTATTTTTGTACTTTATAGCAATGGAATCATACAGTATGTACTCTTATGTTTGGCTTCTTTTGTTTTTGTTTATAAGATCCATAGTGTTGTATAGAATTACAAATTATTCGTTCTCATTGCTGTACTGTAATCTATTATATGAATATACCACTATTTATCTAGTCTATTATTGATGGTCACTTGAGTTGTTTTCACTATTTGGTTATTATCAGTAGTGCTGCTGTGAATATTCTCATACATGTCTCTTGGTGTGCATATTTACACATTAGGATATATACCTGAGAGTGAATTGCTAATTGTCATAGGATATGCATATGGTCAGTGTTTGTAGATATTTTTGAGCAGTTTTCCAAAGTGGTTTTACCAATTTACACTCCTACCAGCTGTGTTGATAACTTTGCTCCATATCTTTTACATTTAAAATCGTTAGTCGTCTTTTAGTCATTGTGGTGGTTGTGTATTTCCATAATGGTTTTAACTATTATGGTTAAATGATGACTAATGTGGTCAAGCAACTTTTTATATGTTTATTGGTCCTTTAGGGAGGACCTGTTCAACTCCTTTGGCTATTTGTGTCTAATGGTTGTCTGCCTTTTTCACCAGGAGTTCTTTGTATATTCTGGATAGGAGTTCCGTGCCAGATCTGCGTATTGCAAATATATTCTCCCACTCTGTTACTTATCCTTTCACTCTCTTAATGGTGTTTTTTGATGAACAGAAGTTTTTAAATTTTAATGTGGTCTAGTGTACAAGTCTTTTCCCAATATGATTAGTTCTTTGAAAAAAGTAATCCTCCCCATATAATCTTTTAAAATGGCATTTGTATAGTGAGGTTTTACCTATATAGTAATAAGGCTTTTATTAGATATGCTTTTATTAGATATCCAATGGTAGATTGAAATGGTTGTAGGACTTTGTAAATGAAGCTGTCAACAAATTTTGTTTTTCTTTTAGGAAAAAAATCAAAGATGAATGGACAGAAACATTTTTGTGTTATAAGAAGATATTTTGTTTTAACAAAGAGAAATCAATTCATCATTTTTTCTTCTGATTAAATGACCTTAACTCCCTTTTAATTTCTACACACTTTAAACAACTTAGAAAAAAATTTTCTGTGTGTAGAATAAATACTTACAGTTTTCTATAGAGCCATCCAGCTTTAAAAATAATTAAATTAACAGAATATAACAGAATAACAGAAAAAAATAATACAAAAAAAACCTAATGTTGGTTCAAATGTGGCTGATCATACATGTGTCTTTTAAGTAATTTTATTTTCTTTTAATATTTCTAGAACTTTTTGAAAATGAGCATGTGCGTATTGGGCAAAAAGGTAAGCATTTAATTATATTTATTATAATTTCTGAAAAATGAGATAGTTCTAGCTAAATGTCTGCTTCAAATACTGCCAAATGAGATTTAATTTCTGAAAAGCTAAAAACCTAAAGAGGAGTAATATTTAAATATGCAGATTATATAATGGGAATCTTTATAAGAGGGAAAATGCGTCACTGTGGCTTTATCAATAAATACAGATAAAGAAGTACATAGCTTGTTCACTAAAAAGGAAATGCAGACACACATTCCTCAGGGATGTTAGCTTAATCCATTCGGCAGTAGAATTTCATTTTAAAATCAAAGAGGCATGTTCTCTCTTTGATGCACCCACACGCCTCTCATTAGAGTTAATGGGAATATGTTCCTGCATCAGGAGAAAATGTAACTAACATTTCTCGATGAGTGTTCACAATGGTAAGGCTTAATAACAAAAGCAGCTCTTAGTATTCTGGGGAATAATTTTTCCCCATATTTTGAAGATTCTTTTCTTTATATTTATAAATTCTGTTTTGTCTTTCAAATATGAAGTGCAAATAGGTCTTTGTGTCAGAATGAACCCCCGCTATGGCAATTGTATTGTCATGTACCAAAGTCCCTAGTTTAATTTTTCCATATCATATTTATTTAGAATATTTCATTTGTATGATTTGGCACTTTCATGAAACACAATAGCAAATTAAAGAATATGTTTCATCTCTTTTTTATTTCATATGATCACTTTGTTTCTTCTGCTTATGTAATTTTCGTTTAGTATAAGCTTTTTTTCCCTCCCTTTTAAGAAGAAAATACAAGAAAACAGTACTGTTAGATAAACAGCAGCAGTTGTCTAGTATTTTTTTAATTTTTGTTTTATTTTGTTTTTCGCGGGGGGCTTTTATTTGCAGGCTGAATAGCTGATATTTTCCTTAAAGAAAATAAAAATGAAAATGAAAACAAAAGATAATATGTTAATTTTGTGAACTTGGCTGCTTAAGAATAATTTTGGCCTAATTAACAGGTTATCAAATCTTTGTTTTTATTTCTTAAAAAAAAAATCCCTCTTTTCTGTTGATTTTGGCAAATAGCTAAGAAGTCATTTAATAGAGTAGATGTCTTGCATTCTTGTGTATTATGATTCTTAGCCGGGTTACTTCATGTATCATACTACTTCCAAATATTAGAACATTCATGACTTAGTAGAATATGCATAAGAGATTTAGGGTTTCTGTAGATATTACTTTGCTTGATCGTGGAATCTGATAATTATTATATATATGCATTACTAATTTCTGGTCCATAGAGCTGTAGTTAAAGCAAAGTGATCTCAAGGTCCCTATATTAAATAGCTTTTACCAGGCTGGGTAGAGGGTGGAGGAGCTTAAGGCTGGAAACTTGGAGGGCTGTAAATAGGGCCAGTATCAAAATCCAAAGGGTAAAAAAGGTCAGTATATGATGTAATTATGTTAGATATAAAGATTAAATGTCAATTTCCCAAAAGATTTATAATTAAAGATTTCAGTGATATTCCTTGCATTGTGAATTTTCTAATGAGATTTTAATATGCTTTTAACAGTTCTAGCAGAACAAGATAGTGCTGCGGCTCAACAGTATATAAGACAAGGCAGTCCCACAGCACTGAGAGCTGAACTGTGGGCTCTCATTCTGAATATTTCCAGTCAACCTGAGGTAAGAAGAAAAACGGGCAGGCCAAAATTGAGCTATTAATAATCATTTTTCAAAGACCAATTATTGAAAATAGAGAAACTTTTGTTTCTTAGTTTATTTTTTATCCTGCGTTTTATTTTCAAAATCACTGTAATTTTGGGTTCTAAGATAAAATTTAACATATAATTTAATCAGTATATAGAAGTTTTCATTATTTATGATTAATGAAATAGTGTGACTTTCTATATACAACAAAACAATAAGTAATATTATGAGAAGTGGAGTCTGACAATTTAAATCAGTGAAGATGTGTGGTAGAATTGGGATGTTAGAATAGGGAGAAATAAAGAAGGGCAACTCAGTTTAAGTAAATGAATTCTTTGACCCTTTGTTACCTTTGAAATACGTACCATTGTTGTGGTTCTAAAAATTGATAGGTTATGTGGAAATATTATTTATCTAAGTATAAGAACATTTTATTTTAGGAAATGTAATGTATATGAAGAGAAATCATCAACAGACAGGTAATAGATTCAGTAAAGAAAAATTATGTAAAACATTGATTATTCTTAAAATATTCATAGTGGGTGTTTTTTTTTCTTAAGTCCATCAACCATAGAAGTTGTACATTTAAAAGGTTTTAATGAATAGCACACTAATAGTTTTCTAGCCTAATGGATAAAAACATGGGTTTCAGAATCATATAGACCTGGTTTTAACTTCTATCTCCTCCAACTTACTAGAAATATATCACACTGACCAAGTACTTAAATTTCTTGAAACCTCAGTTAACCCACACTGAAATATAGGTAACAATATTTATATCACGTAACTGTTGTGAGAATTAAATGAAATAATGTATGTGAGTCTTTTAACACAGTACCTGGAACGTAACCGGTCACTATTAATGGTAGTAATCATAATGATTATATATTATATGTAATTATGTTATAAATTAATTGCAAATAATAAGGCAATTTTTAAGAAAGTCAAATCTTATTAATATCCATTATAAAAACTACACCTCTAACCCTTGCAAATTATGTGTGTGTGTGTGTGTATACTATATATTTTAAATCTCCTGTAAACAGTATTGTCAAAAATCACTTGCTTCCTTTTTGAAAGAATAAGGCTTGTGGTTTATTTCAGAGCAGATTTAGACAAATGATATTGCTGATCTTTTGTGGTGACATTTTAGAGGTAACAGTTTACAAAACAGTTTTGAGTATATGTTGAGCATTTTTTTGTGAGTGTATCAATTCTTATAGAAGAAGATGTAATTCTTGTCTGGATCTAACATTGTAGTTGACCTGCTGACTTCACTGTTCAGGAATTAGATTAACAAATTCTGTCTCTTTGCAGAGGAATTACTGCCATTTCAAACACTAATTTAGAAAGTTTCCAGAAATATCATTCTAATAATCCCAGGTAATAATAAAACAATAATCCCAGATTATAATAAAACAATAATCCCAGATAATGATTGTTTATTATTAATACAATGTTCCAAGATGGTTTTTACACTTGAATTTTTGAGCTGTAGCCATCTGAATTTTCTAAATGCAAAGTGGGAAGTCTATTTAATATCCACAATTTAATATTTTCAGAAAAACAATCTTGATTTTATTGATTAAAACATCTTTCATCATTTACCCATAATTTCAGTTGTAAATGTGTGATCTCAATGAACTATGGCAATTCCAAAATAATTGTTGTAGGTGGTACTTTAGAGAGAGAGAGAGAGGAAGAGAGTGGGAAGGAGGGAAAATACTTCTTATTAAGAATACTTGATCAGAACTTTTTGTTAAGTTACTTTTCAGTCAATAAAATAAGCTGAACATATAATTGTGGTCATAGTTGAGAAGTTAGAGACATAAATGGAACATTTCACGTTTTACACCTACAAAGCTATTCTCTATATTTCAATACAGAAATTTTGGGTATAATACTTTGAGTTCCTGGTAGTTAATTCATTTAGTACTTTCAATGGAATATTATCTGACTTTGATTTTTTCTTTTTAAGAAAATATGTGCTAAGTTTAAAAGGATTGCTTTTATATATTTTCTTTTTCACTGATCTCTAGGTGTGTGTCAAAATATTCATGTTTAGTAAATATTATTTGTCTTTTAAAATTTTTATAAATTTCGGTTTGCTACTTAAAGATAAAATTTTCCCATACTTTTGCTTTAGGTACTTGCTCCCTAATAAAATAGCCAAGACTAATATTAACATTTAAGATTTTCTTTAGTGATTTCTTAATAAGATTTTCACAAACTTACCTCAGCCCACAACAATGCCTGGCCTGCCTAGATTTTCGTGGTGCCTACTCTCCACAGTGCCTGTTTCTGACGTCCACTGTCGTCAACTTCTCTTCAGAGTCATAGAAAAAGACTTTCCCTTCCAATACCCCAAGGAAACAGAAGTCATCATTAGAAACTCATTCAAATTCCTTCCACCCAACTTTAAACGTAATTGCATCGGCACCTGCTCTTTCTTCATCCTTCTTTTATTTAAATAGAAGAAATGTCTATCTCTTACACTTCTTGGCAGTGTTTCATCTCATCGACTGTTCCTCTTGGAAATATCCTTTGGCTTTTGTGACACTCTGCTCTTTCTGGCATTCTTTATTTGTGGAAGATCTTCTTTGTCTTTTAAGTTAGGGTTTTTGATGGTCCGTCTGTTTTCATTCATTTATTTCCTTGGTAAATCTCATCAGCTCTCGTATCTTCAGTTACCATTTACCTCAAATCTATATATCTTCTTCCCAGATCTCTCTTTCCTGAGCTTCAAATGTAACTGTTGGCTGGGCACAATGGCTTGCACCTATAATCCTAGCACTTTGGGAGACTAAAACAGGAGGATGGCTTGAGCCCAGGAGTTCAAGTTTACAGTGAGTTATTATCAGACCACTGCACTCCATCCTGGGCAACAGAGTGAGACCCTGTCTCAAAACCAAAAACATATGCAACTGTCTAGTAGACTTAAGCACTTATATATCTCATAAACACCAGAAATACGTTAAAACTCTTCCTAAGGAAAATTCCATTTTCAATACCACTGTCCAACAAGGTGCCCCAGCCAGAAACCTGGTATCATCACTTTCTTTCTATCTGAATCTCACGTTATATCACTCAATAATTCCTTCTTGATTTAATTCCTAAATATATTTCAAATCCAACTATTTCTCTATATCCACATCGCTACCACTCCATTTCACAATACCATCATTTCTTGCCTAAGTTAAAATAACCTCCTACTTTATCTTCCTGCCTCCAGCCTTGTTCCTTATAAATCCTTTCCCTACCCTGCCTTTTCTAAAACTGAAAGATTATATCTCAGCTTTTCTGCTTAAAAACTTTTAAAGGTCCCTTATTTAAGACTATTCTGCACATATTACATGTATCAATTCATTTATTCCTCATATCAAACCTACAAAAAGGTGTTATTATTATCATCATTTTACTCAGGCTCAGAAAGTTTATTAATTTGCCTGTGGTCACACAGCTAAGATCAGAATCATATTCGTGAGTGGAAAGGCTTAATATCAAAAAACTTGTTAGTTTTTCAGAAACTAATATGTAAGAGAATCACTTTTATTTTTAATTGGATGAATTATCTTAAAGTTCGTGTAGAGATTAAATGTCTAAAATAGCCAAATAAATTATGAGAAAAAGAATGGTGAGTCAATAAATAGATCTAGCATTTTATTTCAATTGGAAATGCATGGTTCATTTAATAAATGATGATGATAATTTCTTTTTTCAGAATATTGTAGAGGTAAAAACGTTTTGGTTATGTTAATTGCTTTTGTACCATTTGAGTCAAAGTAATAAGTGTGCCTATCCCCCAGATAGTGTGCATTGTACTGGTTAAGTATGAATTTATCTACCCCTTTTTCTCTCCTCCCACCTGCTTGATTTTTGATGAATGTTATTTCCATATTGTGTGATGTTGATAATTGACCATCCTTCTGAAAAAAAAAAGACCTTTTGATAACCAGCTATAAGAATAAATTGTGATTATAAATATTTAAATGAAAAAAATTAGCAATTTTAGAAAAAAAATTAGGAAAATATTTATATAAATATGTGTTGGGGAGCCATCCTAAAGCAAGCAAGACATCCAAAAGCAATAACATATTTTTTAAAATTGTCAACGAATACCATAAACAAAAATCAAACGACATGTTATTTTGAAGAAAAAGTATTTGCAACATACATGACAAAGGGTTAATCCTCCTTATAAACAAATTCCAACAAATTATTAAGAGACAATCTATTAAAAAATAGGTAAATGTTGTAAAGGGCAAATCATTCAAGTGGAAATGTGAATGGCCAGTAAACATATGAAAAGATCTTTAACTTTATTGTTAGCTGAGAAAGTGCAAATTAACACAACAATGAGATACCAATTTTCATTGCAAGTGAATATTTTAAAAGGCAAGAATATAGATAAAATGTACTCTTTTGGTGCTGGTGGGAATTTGAATTGATTTTTCTTTTTTTCTTTTTTTGGAATGTAGTCAGGCAATTTGGAGCCCAATTTAAGATACTTACAGCCTTACAAAAGTAGTCTGTAATCCTACTTTTGCCAATTTATCTCATAAATATAAAAGCATAGTGCATAAAGGTCTTTATTGCCACATTAATTGTAGGAACAAACACACAGAAACAACCTGAGAATTCATCTATAGGCAAATGATTAAATAAATTGTGACACATCTATACCACAGCTTTAGATATATTACAGCATATGTAGCTAATAAAAAGAATGAGTTAAATTTATACTTATTATTAATAACATAGAGGCACAACTATGATATATCATTAGGCTAGAGAAGCTAAATAATGGGTATCGTATGATTCCATTTCATGTTAGAAAACAACTGAGGCTAGGTGTGGGGGCTCATGCCTACAATCCCAGCACTTTGATGAGCCGAGGTGGGAGGATTGCTTGAGGATGGGAGTTCAAGCCCAGCCTGGGTGACATAGCGAGACCTCATCTCTAAAAAAAATGTTTACAATTTGCTGGGCATGGTGGCACATACCTGTGTAGTCCCAGCTACTCAGGAGGCTGAGGCTGGAGGATTGCTTGAGCCCAGGAGTTGGAGGTTATAGTGAGCTATGATTAGGCCACTGCACTCCAGACCCTATCTCTAAAAAAAACAATAAAACAACCCAAACTCCCAACTGTGATTACGTATGTATAAGAAGAGAGAAAGGTGTGGAAGAATACAAATTACGAATAACATCGCAAATACAATACAAAATAAAAATAATGTTAGTTACTTCAGACTTCAGGAAGGTAGAATGGAAGGAGAAAAGATACTTGCCTTTATTTTTCTTTAGATTGTTTCACTTATTTTAATGGTCATGTATTAGTTTGTAATTTTAAATTTATTTTATGTTTTAAAAGAGGCAAATCTCTAAACTCCTTAGCTTTATGCATTCTAGCCAGAGAGATTCAATAGATAAAATGGAAGATAAAACAGTAAAATAATTTTGCTTTAGTTAAAAAATTAAAACATCAATGAGAACTAATTAAAGCTTTTTTTTTGTTTGTTTTCCTTCTTTTTTAATTGAAGTATACTTTACATATCATGCCTTTACTCCATTTTAAGTGTACAATTAAATGATTTTCAGTGAATTTACTGAGGTATACAGTTAATCACATAAATCAGTTTTAGAGGAATTCCTTTCCCCTATTGAAAATTAAAGCTTTTTTATTAAAATTAAAATGACTGAAAATAGCCAGTAAATGCCCAGATCATCTTTAGGGCAAAGAGCACTTTGACTCAAACTGGAGAACTATGTGTTAAACACCTTTCAAGATTAAGAAATGCGTAAGATAGCATCTTGCCAAGAAAGCCACATACAATTGTTAACTGAAAAAACTCAAACTCTTTAAAATAATATAAAGAGATTTATTCTGAGCCGAGTATATATGCCCAAAACACATGTTTTCAAGAGGTTCTGAAAAACTGTGCCTGTAGTAGCCGAGTTACAGTTTTGTTTTATATAATACATTCATGGAGCCAGAAATTACCGTAAGATCATACATGGAAGGAATACATTGGTTCGGCCCAAAAAGGCAGAACGTGGGTAGGGGAGCTTACAGGCTGTAGGTGGGTTTAAAGATTCTTTGTACTTGGTTAGAGAAATGAAGTTTTGTCTAAAAGCTTTAAATATTTCAACTTAGTATGAGGACGTCTATTAATCAGACAAGCCACCAGACATTTAGCAAAAACTCAAGTGATTTGTTAAGTAAATTGATGGCCTGCTGGTATGGTTTAAGCTTTGTTTTGCATGGCCTTATGCCTGTTAATGATTTAGTACCTTACTGCAACAAAGAGTAACTCCAAAAGGGACCATGGGTCATGACACGGCATGTTTGACCTCCCTTCTCCTCATGGCTGGCATCTCAGCTTTAAGGTTTTTCTGGAGTCCCTGTGGCCAAGAGGAAGTCCATTCAGTCATTTGGGGGCTTAAGATTTTATTTTAGTTCACACAATAAATATTCCTCCTTGTCCCAGATGACCTGTCCTACAACTTTCACTTGTTGGAGGGAATGTCTTCAACAAGAGTTGTATATAGATTGGTGTATGCCATGAGCCAGACAGCCTTTGGATATGAGTGGAGGCCAGGCCTAAAGTGCCTGACAGATGAAAGGAAGGATTCAGAGGAATACAGGGGTCAGCTAAAGCAATGAGATAATATTAATATTTCCATCTTGTTTCAGTACAACTACTGACCAATTGATCCCTACCTTCATCCTTCATGCCCTGACCAACTATGAACCTGGTGCTTAACCTGATTACAGTCTCAAGTCCCCCCTCTCTTTCTCTCCTTTCTTCCTCTGCCTTCTTTCTTTACTCACTTGTTCTTTCCTTTCCATTTTCCTTCTCTTCCATTTCTTACTATCTATTAAATATTAGCCTAATCTCATCATAGTGCAGTTAATCGGATTTTATGGTATTATAGGACCATATTCTAATATTAAAAGCCGATTTCTTTTATATGCTCTGTGATTGCTTTTACTACTAAGGTTTTTGTTATGTTAAAGTTTTTATTTTGTATTATGCATTAGAATAAAAATTAGTTTTTATTTTGTATTATGCATAATTTATGCATTAGAAAAGCAGTATAGTGTAATCCTTCTGGTTTTTTTTATAGGTTATGGGGCCAGGTTTGCTGGGATCAAATCGTATTAGCTTTGTGGCCTTTGAATAGCAAGTTACTTTTCTCTCTGGACCTCAGTTTCTCATATGTAAATGGGGATAATAGTCACTGACCTATTTCATTTTGTTGGTATGGGATTAATTGAATTCACTCATGTAAAGTGGGTAAAACAGTGCCTTGCACCTATAAGTACTTAATAAATACTGTATTTGCTACTAAAGTTAAATTATAATTTAGCAAATGTTCACTAAATATCTACCAGGTGCCACATGTTACCCCAAGTGATGAGAATACGTATATTTATTGGACATCTACTATTGGTCAGACATGCAGGATATAATTGTGAATAAAACTGAGTCCCTGCTCTCTCAGTGTTTATAATGCTATTAATGATTATTATTTATTAAAGTTTGAGGCTGACTTTATAAATGTGATTAACCTTTTTTTGTTTTACTTTTAAATTTAGGATATCTTGTATTATGAGCAGCTTAAGAGCAATGTGATACAACATGACCTTTTGGTGGACAGTCTAATTTATAAAGTAAGTGAAAGTAAGCATAGTCTTTACCATTTCTTTAATATTAAAAGTTGATATTCAGTATGCAGGGCCTGCACTAAGTGCAATGATATCTATTAACCTTGAAAAATAACTTTAAGTGATCATTAAATTTATGCTTATAAAGTTAAGGTTGGCCTTCAAAATTTGTAGTTTGCATTCAGTGTTATCTTCTTTCCCTTTGAAGCTGTGCTCATGATCCTTTCCTAGTCCTCCCATTTTTTGATTAGGAGAATAAGCATTTCTTGCCATTATAAACTTATGTTTTCCATACAACTCAAATAAAAATGCAACTGAAAAGAAAATCAGACTGTAATATTTTTATCTTATTTGCCTCATGATTCTTTAGGGCCTACTTGTTTATTATATTGAAGTTATTTTTAACTTTTAATTTCTTTTAGTTTCTGGACATATGGTAAAGTACATCTCAAGTTTTATGATATGGATACATTGAGATTTTGCCTCTAAGCATTTGATAATCAAGTTGAGAATCTAATTGTAGATGTTTTAAGCATAATATATGACTAATTCTGAATTAATATTAGGCTGTTTAAAAGACTTGGATTTTAAATTTAAAAGATTAGAGGAGATCTCTATATTATAGGTCTCAGAAATGGGGAAAACAATATAATACATAGAGGACCTGAAAACTTGTCTGAGTAGAACATGGTCAAGGGTAACAATAACAACTAACATTCGACGACTGCTTACTACATGCCGTAGTGTTCCAAACCCTTTACATAGATATTGTTTAATCCTGACAACTACCTAAGTGTAGCAGATACCAGCATTTAGACTATGAATGATAAATGCATTTTTTTCCAGGGGAAAAAACCTCACATTCTGAAAAATCGTGCATTAACAATAACAGAGCTTATGGGAAAAAAGATTTGGGGTAAGCCCACTCAAGGCTTTTGCAACTTTGTAACCGGAGTACTAATAAAAACAATAATTGGTAGCTTGGGAAAAGAATTAAACAGCTTAGGCAGGCTGCTCTGGCAGGAGCCATTAAAAATATACAAAAATAATAAAACAGAAATGCTAAAATAATGCAAATAGAAATGGTGCTCTGCGCCAGTGGGGTTGCTGTGAAGGTGAGCACGAGAAGTGCAGCAACTGGGAAGTGTGCCAGGCTGGGAGTGTGCCTCGTGGAGAGGGAGCCCCAGGGCCAACGTCCGTTTTTAATTTTCTTAAAATGCAGCTATAAAGGCTCGTGCTTGTGCAGCAGCTGAGCTGAAGGCTTTTTACCTTCCTGCTGAAGGTTATAATTCTATCCCACTGCTGTGGCTCCCCTTGCTTAAGAAAAATTGAGATTTCTTGTTTTCACTAAGTATGTTTTCCTGCCAGTAAGATTGTAGACTTCTTGAGGATATCGTATCCCTCATCTCATCCAATCAGTATTTTATTGTGTTCTTCATTCCATCCAATCAGTATTTGTTGAATTGATTATATATTGGGTCCAAAAGTATGGTGTCCTTTAGGTCTGGGGTTTTTTGATACAAATAAGGTTCAAAGTCTATATTTACTTATAAATAGATGAAGACCACTATAAATAAAGGGGCTTTTAGTTAATTTTTAAAATAGTTTTCTAGATGCCTGTTCTGTATCTGATACTATCCGAGGCATTTACCCATACTTTCTGAAGTAGGTGGTGTATCTCCATTTACAAATACGAGGACCTGGTCTCAGAGTTACTGACCAAAGCCATACAGCTAGAAATAGTGGAACTGGATTTCAAATCTTAGTTA
Organism: Lepilemur ruficaudatus; assembly: GCA_963574885.1. Taxonomy (NCBI): domain Eukaryota; kingdom Metazoa; phylum Chordata; class Mammalia; order Primates; family Lepilemuridae; genus Lepilemur; species Lepilemur ruficaudatus. The sequence goes on from CAUYRT010031185.1 coordinate 29,403, forward strand.
AATCTGTTGGGATGTCCATGTTCTTCACCCTGATGCAAACAAGCAGCAAGTTCTAAGTCGTTGTACAAAAGGTTCAGAGACATTGTGGGAGAAACAAATATTTTGGTTTGTTTTTCTGGGCTTCATTTTTTTGTTTGTTATTGGGGAGGAGTACCTATATAATGATATAGTGTATCACAGGAAACTGTAATTTCTGTTAATAATTTTATCATTTTTATTTTTTATTCATTCTTCAATCACTTACTGGGTACTAATTAGGTGCTAGGCACTGTGCTGGTGCTAAGAATATAAAAAGCAATTATGACACTGGGGCACAAAAACCTAAAGTCTTGTAGTGAGAGTAGAAATCTTTAAGGTAGTCTCAGGTTAGAAAGTGAGAATAGAGACATATTTAAAGGAAGGAACTAATACACCATCCAGGGGAAGTCAATAAACTGGCCCTTAAAAGGTAAGTTTATGATGCAGAAAATTGGTGTTACTGCCCTCCCAGTAGCAAGTGGTTACTTGCAAGTGAAGAATCACAAAGGCATGAAATATATTTGGTATTTTGAGGGAATGGCAGGAATGTGGACTTGAGTAGTGAAGTTGGAACAGTAATTTAGGGCAGATTGCTATGGTTGCTTTCGGATGTTATGATTTCATCTGCTTTGCTTTTCCAGCTTTACGATACTTAAATATTAGATTAAAAGGATATAAAATGGAAATAAATAATAAAGAATTACTAATGAAGCCTAAAAAGTATGTGGAATTTGAGGTCAAATAGTGTGTCACATGTATTACTCAAGTAAATATATAGCAGTGATAAAATCTAATTGAGAAGTTTATAATCATAAAGTAATAAATTCATTGCAATATTATTTCTAAATACTGTATGTATGCTTTAGTACCACAGACAGATTCATCTGGGTTCATTTCAGTACTCTCTACTTTTAATTATAGGATGTGAAGTTGACAGCAAGCAATGATGATTATTATTTTGTATTTGAAGATTATTTATATCAGGTAAGTTTAAAAATTAAAATATATAATGTTCTTGTTTTAGGTACATTAGAGAACCTAAAACAAGATTAGGTGGGAGAATAAGAGTTCCCAATGAGTTTTTGGACTGTTCCTTTTAGTCATATATGCTACAACCAGGAGGTATTGGCAGGTAAGTTTTCTATCTTTGTTGTTGGCACAGATTCTTAAATGGGATGTCAAATTCTTAGTTAAGACATCCTAAGATGTTTGGAGGAAGCATTTTGCATGAAACCTTTTAATTAAGGGTATTGAATAAATAAGTGTTTTAAAATCAATTTGGAGTGTCATGATTACTCTGATCATTTTATATGCTGCTATTGTAGATGCTTGGATCCTTACCTAGGTTTTTTTTCATATCTACTAAAATAAAAGCATTTATCATAAATAGAAAATATGTAATTTATATAGAATTATGTAGGTGATATTCTTTTTTAAAGATTATATATACATATTAATAATTTTGAGTGAATATTAATGATTTTGAGTGAATATCAATATAAATGTCATGGAGGAAATATCTAGATTCCACATAGCAATTTCTACTTGATTAAACATAAACCAGTTCTAGCTGTTTGGATGAGCAGGCAGTGGTGCTGGTGGTATGTATATGTTTAGGAGAGAAGATAAAATTAAATAAAAATCTCTCAAGAAGGTTTAATTAATCATACATTCCAGGCTAAGCGTGGTGGCTCATGCCTGTAATCCTAGCACTCTGGGAGGCCGAGGCAGGAGGATCACTTGAGCCCAGGAGTTCAAGACCAGCCTGAGCAAGAGGGAGATCCTGTCTCTACTAAAAATAGAAAAAATTAGCAGGGCATGGTGGCACATGTCTGTAGTCCCTTGATACTTGGGAGACTGAGGCAGGAGGATCTCTTGAGCTCAGGAGTATGAGGTTGCCGTGAGCTATGATGACTGTACTGCACTGTAGCTAGGGTGACAGAGTAAGACTGTCTCAACAAAAACCAATACATTCTAACAGCTGAGGTATAAAGACTTTATAAAATAAAATTTTAAATAACCTCAGAAATAATTTTAAGAGACTTCTATGATTTCAAATGCATAATTAAAAATTTTTAATTTTAAAATAGCAATTATTTAAAATTACATTTTTAATATAAAGTCAGTTACTAATTAAAAGTTGGAGAGTACAAAAATTTTCTAAAAGTTCATTTGTTCATGTAGCTAATATATAGCCTTATATCTAATTCTTTTTTTTCTATGCCTAATTCTTACTACTCTATAGATTTTTAAATATGTTGGCACACTTTGCTTTATTGCACTTCACAGATACTGCTTTTCTTTTAACAAATGTAAGGTTTGTAGCAACCCTGTGCCAAGCAAGTGTCTCAGTGCCATTTTTCCAACAGCAGTTCGTGTCTCTGTGTCACATTTTGGTAATTCTTGTAATATTTTAAACCTCTTCATTATTATTATATACGTTATGGTCATCTACTGTAATTGTTTTAGAGTGCCACAACTGCCCCCATATAAGATGGCAAACTTAATTGATAAATGTCATGTATATTCTGACGGTTCCACCAACCAGCCATTCCCATCTCTCCTCCTCTTCTCAGGCCTCCTTATTTCCTGAGACACAACAAGTTGAAGTTAGGTTAATTAATAATCCTACAGTGTTCCCCATCTCTCCTCCTCTTCTCAGGCCTCCTTATTCCCTGAGACACAACAAGTTCAAATTAGGTTAATTAATAATCCTACAATGGCCTCTGAGTATTCAAGTGAAAGGAAGAATCATGTCTCTCACTTTAAATAAAAAATTAAGCTTAGTAAGGAAGGCATGTCAAAAGTTGAGATAGGCCAAAAGCTAGTCCTCTTGCGCCAAATTAGCCAAGTTGTGAATGCAAAGGAAAAGTTTTTGAAGGGTATTAAAAGTGCCACTCCAATGAACACATGAATGAAAACAAAGTGGAACAGCCCTGTTGGTGATACGGAAAAAATTTTAGTAGTCTGGATAGAAGATCAAACCAACCCCAATATTCCAAAACCTAAACCAAAGCCTAATTCAGAGCAAGGCCCTAACTCTCTTCAATTCTACAAAACCTGAGAGAGGTGAGGAAGCTGCAGAAGAAAAGCTTGAAGCTAGTAGAGGTTGGTTCCTGAGGTTTAAGGAAAGAGGCTATCTCCATAATGTAAAAGTGTGAGGTGAAGCAGCAAATGCTAATGTAGAAGCTGTAGCAAGTTATCCAGAAAATCTAAGTAAGATTATTCATGAAGGTGGGCTACACTAAACAACAAATTTTCAATGTAGATGAAACAGCCTTATATTGACAGAAGATGCCATCTAGGACTTTCATAGCTAGAAAGGAGAAGTCAATGTCTGGCTTCAAACTTTAACATATAATAGGTTATTGAATCATACTTTTCTTCTTGTCCCAGAATTTTTTATTTAAGTGCCAATGCTGAAAGCAATAGTGATTATGTCCTCATTTCCTAAAGAAGAGCCTGCTGGACACATTCTGTGAGAATTGCTAAATGATATGCAAGGTATCCCCTAAGCCTTCACTTACCTCTTGTTAGGGGCTAATGCCTTTAGTGACTTCAAGTTAAAGCCAGTGCTCATTTACCTTTTTGAAAATCCTGGGGCCCTTAAGAATTATGGCAAGTATACTCTGCTTATGCTTTATAAATGGAACAACAAAGCCTGAATGACAGCGCATCTGTTTACTGCATGGTTTACTGAGTATTTTAAGCCCACATTGAGACCTACTGTTGAGAAAAAAAGACTCCTTTCAAAATATTACTGCTCATTGACAATGCCCTTGGTCATCCAGATCTCTGATGGAGATGTCCAAAGAAGATTAAAGTTGTTTTCATAGCTGTTAATACAGCATCCATTCGCAGCCCATGGATCAAGGAGTCATTTTGACTTTCAAGTCTTATTTTTTAAGAAAAACATTTTTCTAAGGTTATGGCTGCCATATATAGTGATTCCTCTGGTGCATCTGGGCTAAGTAAATTAAAAACTTTCTGGAAAGGATTCACCATTCTAGATGCCATTGACACATTTTGCCAAATCACAACATTTGTGATTCATAGGAGGAGGTCAAAATACCAATATGAACAGTGGTCTGGAAGAAGTTGATACCAACCCTCCTGGATGACTTTGAGGCGTTCAGCACTTCAGTGGAGGGAGTATCTGCAGATGTGGTAGAAATAGCAAGAGAACTAAATTAGAAGTGGAACCTGAAGATGTGACTGAACTGCTGCAATCTCACGATAAAACTTAGTGGATGAGGAGTTACTTCTTATGGATGAGCAAAGAAACTGACTTCTTGAGATGGAATCTGCTATTGGTGAAGATGCTGTGAACATTGTTGAGATGACAACAAAGCATTTAGAATATTACATAAACTTAGTTGATAAAGCAGCGACAGGGCTCAAGAGAATTGGCTCCTGTTTTGAAAGAAGTTCTACTGTGGGTAAAATGCTGTCAAACAGAAATTTTTCATGAAAGGAAGAGTCAATCAATGTGGCAAACTTCATTGTTGTCTTACTTTAAGAAACTGCCATAACCGCCCCAACCTTCAGCAACCACCACCCTTATCGGTCAGCAGCCATCAATATTGAAGCAGGACTCTCTAGCAGCAAAAAGATGACAACCACTGAAGGCTCAAATGATTGTTAGCATTTTTTTTTTTAGCAATAAAGTGTTTTTAAATTATGGTATGTACATTTTTAGACATATAAGTTATTTATATAGTAACACTAGTTTACTAATAACCTCTCTTCTTTAGAAATACAGAGTGGAAATTATAACTTTTAGAATGGTGGTATGAGGTGCTCCACAGAACTATCCCTAGCAGAAAAATCATAAATAGTGAAAACTATTTTTTAAAAAAAGCATTTAAAGTCTCTGGAAATTGTCCTAAGGTTATAGAACAAGTCAGCAAATGAAGAAACATTTATTCAAGAAAAGATACTAAATCTCAGTAGAAACAATTTGTGACACTTGAGTCATGACCTTTTTACTTCCCCTCACCCCAAGATCAGAATGACAGAAGCTTTAGTTCAGCTGACTGTGGCCAAGAAGATGGGGTTTCCTCTCTCTATAGCTTCTAGTCAAGGGCTGTAGTATCTCCACAGGAGAGGCAGATGGCCAGTATTTTTCATCCCCCTCAGCTTTATGTTGCATGTGCTAAATTCCAAAAAGGTGCCACCATGAAGTTGGGGGATCCCTTGTCATAGGGCAGAGATCTGGCCCCAGAGGTCTGACTGCTCCCAGAAGACTGAGAACACTGGAGACTCAAGTGCCCTAATCCCAGCTTATTCATAGGGTGGAGGTTCCACACAGGGAAAGGCAAGCTTAGAAGACCAGAGGCTACCGCCCCCACCCACTGCCTTTCTCAAAAGTAGAAGTGTCTCTCTGACAGAAGTGGGCCACTGTCTCCACCACAGCTCCAGAGCAGTGACTCAGAGATTTTGCCCAGAGGGGGATGCAGCAATAGTAACAGGAGCTCTTAAGCTCTCCTCAAAGAAATGACTATCTGGAGTGGGGGAAAATTTCCAACCCAATGGGGCTTTCTAAAACCATAAGCAGCTAGTTTACCAGAGAAACCCAGAGATACAGATAGCTAGGAGGAGTCCTGATAGGGTGATAGAGTAGAAATAAACCTCAAAGACTGACTTCAAAAATGATCTCTGCAAAGGGGTACAAATTTGATTGGATCAGACTGTGGTACATTTATGTCTGAGGACATTGTTGAAAACAGTAGAATAATCAGCTGGCAGTTAGAGGAACCAAACATCTGGCTGTGATACCAAGAAAGATAGAAAGCTTAACAGGTCAGGGGAAGACACAGTCAAAGAACCCTGCTAAAACCAAGGTCATTGAAGAGTAATTGTATGTATGCGCAAGGCCATACCCTCTGAGGTACATAGAAGCTTCACACTGTTGGAGAAATAGACTTCAATAAAATGTTCCAACCAAGTCACTAAAAATAAGCAAACAGCAATAACCACAAGCTCCAGCTGCCTGTAAGAGGGCCTGGATATTGGACTTAGACAAAAACTTCAAAGCAGCCATTATAAATATATTCAAGGAACTAAAGGAAACCATGCTTAAAGAGGTAAAGAAAGGTATGATGACAATATCTCATCATATATAGAAGGTCAATAAAGAGATAGAGATTATTTTTTTTTAAGTACCAAATAGAAATTCTGGAGTTGAAAAGTACAGTAACTGAAATGAAAAGAGTCACTGGAGGGACTCAACAGTATATTTGAAAAAGCAGGAAAGAATCAATGAACTTGGAAGAGAGTCCACTAAAAATTATGCCTTCCAAAGAACAAATAAAAAAGAATGAATATAAATGAACAGAGCTTCAGAGAATTTAAGGACACCATGGTGCTCACCAACATATTTATAATAGGAGTATCAGAAGGAGAGGGGAGAGAAAAAGAAAGACACAGAAGTATTTGATGAAATAATGGCTGAAAACTTCTCAAATTTTATGAAAAACATTATCTACACATCTTTTGTGTGTATAATTTCAGGGAGTACAAGTATAATTTTATTGCATGGATAGATTGCATAAGTAGTGAAGTCAGAGCTTTTGGGGTATCCATCACCTGAATAAAGTATATTGTACCCAATTTCTCATCATCCACCTACTTCCTACTCCCCCACCCTTCCAAGTGTCCATTGCCTATCATTCCACACTGTATGTCCATGTGTTCATATTATTTACATATCTAAGATATTCAATTAATGCCAAGTAGGATTAATGCAGATGTTCACATATCATAGTCAAACTATGAAAGCCAAAGACAATGAGAAAAATCTCAAAGGTGCTGAAATAAATATTGAATGATAATTTTTTCTTTTATTTAACTCATGTTCCAGTAGTTCTGTCCTCAAATATCTTTGTGGTCTTAGGCAATTCACCAGACCTTCATGAGTCTTCGTAATCTTATCATTCAAAGGAGGGTTTAGAATAGACTGTCTATATGTACATATCAGAACTACCAGAAAAAAAAAGTACTGTTTATATCATTAATTACAAGGCAAAGAAGTTGGGTTTTTCCATAAAGGTATTACACATTTTGTTTATTCTTTTTAAACCCAGATTTTAAAATTCTTTTATTTTAAGAGTTACTAGTTATGGGGGGTTTTATCTGTTGAGATTTTTATAATTTGTTATGCAGGAAAATTCTATTGTTTTTTTCCTAAAAACAGAATAGTTTTACTGGCATTAATCTATGGGTCTTTTGTTACATTTCTTTACTACAGCTAAAAAGTAAATTGCCCTTCTTATTTATCTATCTTGTCTAATGCTAGCCACCCCATCCCTAGTCCATTCTACACAGTTAAGTCACAGCGGTCTTTTAGAAACACCAATCAATTCATGTCACTTCTTTGTAAAACCAAAAGACCAAAATCCTTCACAGAACCTGTATGACCCTGAATGACCTGGCTCACCTCTCGAGACTTTAAAAGCACATGTTAGTGCTTTTGAACACTTCTCTGCCCTGACACTCTGGCAGAGTATATTCCATTCTGTATTCCAACCACCCTGATCTTTCACTCCTTAAGTTCACAATACTCTTTTCTACCTCAGGGCCCTGAGACCTGCAGTTTCTTTTATATGGAAGACTGTTAGCTTCCCTCTTTACCTAGTAAACCCCTGTTTTTCCTTCGGCTCTCAGCTAAATATCATTTACTCCGATACACCTTCCCTGGCCAAACCCCTACTTCCTATGCAAATACATACAACAAGGTCATGGCTATCTAATATATGCTTTTAAAGTACTATTGTAGTACTCTTCTTTTTTTTTTTAATGCCTGTTTAAGTTAACTTTTATTCTTCTCCTGCTGATAGTAAATTACGACAGCTTGCAAGAGCTGCCTTGTCCTATATGTAGTACTTTCTGTACTTTTTATTTATAGTACTTATTATAGCTTATCTGATTATTTTGTGTTGGTTCTCATTGTTAATTCCAGTGCCTAGTGCACTGTAGATACTGAATAAAAATCTTCCTTAATCAAAACTTACCTATCAGGTACAATGAACACTATTCTGGTGACAGGTACCCTAAAAGCCCTGACTTTAGCATTATATAATATATCCATATAACAAAAACATTTGTACCCCCTTATAATTTGAAACAAAAAAATTTTCCTTAATATCATGTATTTTTTTCATTGATGGGTTATTTTCATTATTACAAAGGAAGCTTTCTTTGTTTATCTGAAAGCTTAGTATTAGTAATTATTGGCTGAGTGAGATTTACCATCATTTTATGGGGCTCTAGTTTTCCTTCAGTTAGAGTTTAATTCCAGATGTGATGAATCATTTTTTATGAACTGGCTTCTAAGGAAAAAAGGTCAGTTAATGTTATACAATTAAAGATATATAATAAATAAAACCAAATAAACTAAATATCTAGCACTTGGCAAAAATTTAACCAACATATTAAAATTTTTTGGTCTTTCCTATGCCATTTTAATCCTTAACACACAACTTATGACACCAAACATATCAACACATACTTTACAATATCAGCCAAAGGCCAATAATGGTGTGGTTTTTACTAACCTGTGTGACTATTCTACTTTACTGTGTGGATAGAGAGAGTGTAAATTTAGCAAATTCATCCTGTTTGGTGACTGGAGAGAAGAGGACTGCCAATTTTAAGTTACAGCTACAAAGCCTCTTTGATGGTGGTAAAAGGGGTTTGCCAGGTAACAATTCTACTTTATTTGGTAAACAGAGTTAGTGAGGGCAGTGGCTGTAAATGAGAGCAGTAATAATTTCTCCAAATAGTGCCAGAATTAACCTGTAAGGGAATATCAAGTTTTGCCTGTTCCACATATAAGTGACATATGTAAGAAAACTTCTAAGGAGACATAAAAGAAAACTTATAAGTGACAGAGTCAGGCAAACAGCATTATTTACGAACAGCAGATGCATTTTTTGAGAAAAAGCAGTATAAGCATCGGTCAATAGTTATTGATCTGCCTCTGATGAAGCCTGTTTTGGTAGGGGCGTCTGACAATGTTGATCAATGCCAGTGGCTCTGGTGGAAAAAAGTTACTGATCTTTATACTGCATGTAAATGATACCACCTTTGATGGATTTATATTCTAGCTAAAGAGGCAGAATGTGAATATACAAAATGTTTTGAAATTGTTTTAAAGTGTTTAGGTAGAGCAGTAGATATTAAATTAATATCATAGACTGTGCTTTAACTTTTATTTTATGTTTTTAACAATATTTTAGTACAAATTGCATTTTTTTTAGATTTTTACATAAATATTTCAGTCATAGGTCTCATGACCTCTGCTATTTTTAGTACTTTGGAAATGGCTAAATAAGTCTTTTAAAAAAAAATGTTGTAATAAGAACACTTAACATGAGATCTGCTCTCTTAACAAATTTGTAAGTTACAGCGTGATATTGTTAGCTATAGGCACAATGTTGTACAGCAGATCTCTAGAACAAAATAAAAAATAACCTTGCATAACTGACGTATTATACCCATCTAATAGCAATACCTCATGCCCCTTTTCCCCCAGCCCTTGGCAACCACCATTCTAATCTCTGCTGCTACATGTTCCACTATTTAAGATACCTCATGTAAATGGAATCATGCAGTATTTGTCCTTCAGTGACTGGCTTATTTCACTTAACATAATGTCCTCCAAGTTGATCCATGTTGTCTCATATGGCATATTTCCTTCTTTTTGAAAGCTGAATAACATTTCCTTGTATGTATAAGCTACATTTTCCTTATCCATTCATCTTTCTAAGCTTTAATGTGGATCATTATCCCTGTAACATATCTAAAAGGATAACTACAGTAACTAAGCTTTTCTCTTTGGGAATTATGCAAAATTAAATTTTCCTCATATACACAGTTACTAAGAAAACACTTTCCATGGTGATACTTTTTAATTATTTATTTTATTATTTCTTTTTTCTTTTTTTTTCTTTTCCTGACCACAGACCTACTGACTCATAATTATTTATTTAATAATTAGCCAGAATTAGTAGAAGTGTATTTTAACTAATGAAAATATATGTAATTGTATGCATTGTAAACAATATACTATGATCAGAAATTGAGTTCTGTTTTCTCTCTGGGAAGAAAATTATGTGTGTGTGTGTAATAGTAATAAGACAAAAGAAAGCCTGTTCTTATTATTAATTACCGGCTTTCTTTTGGCAGAGCTGCCCAACAACACAGCTGCTCTGTGGGAAAATTGTTGATGATAATGTAACAAATTTAATGTTGTTGGCTATGGTCTTGGTCATAGCCCATTTATTGGACTTTGTGACTAGACTAGAAAATTAGATGGCACATGGCATCACTTTGTCCTCATACAGATGAGAAAACATCCAGTAATCCCTCTTTAAAGAAAATCTCAACCTATGTTGCAAGCATACACAGGCACTGCTCCTGAATGCCTCATGTTAATGTTACCTAAATTTTATAGGCAACAACACTGAATATTATAGAAATTATGTTTTTAGTAATAAGTCAATCTTAGTAGTCTAAAAAGTTTTGTTATTTTTTATTTTGCATGGAATTGTTAAAAGTACTTAGTGGTGTTGAAAGTTTTAAATTATGTCAGAGTTTCTAAATGTGTTCAAACAGAAGACACCTCTTATTCAATGACATTGGGTAGTTTGACAGTATCATTTGCAGGTTCTAGTACTAAATGACATTATCACAAACTATATGTTAACATATTGTCTAAATTATATAAAATGTTCATAGGAAAGAATTCATATATAGTAAAAGAAGACTGTATCACAAATCTTCCATCAAATGCTTGGTTCATCTTGTAAATACTTAGTAGAGTGTCCTGTATATGTTTGTTAGATCTAGTTGGTCTATTCTGTTAAGTCTTCTATTTCCTTCTGATTGTTCTGTCCATTATTAAGAGTGATATCTTGAGGTCTCCACCTATTATTGTGAAACTGTCTATTTCTACCTTTAATTCTGTCAGTTTTTGCTTCATACATTTTGGTAGTCTCTTATTAGGTGCATAAATGTTTATAGTTTTTATATCTTGCTGTACTGAAACTTTAATATTTAATCTTTTTTGTCTCCTTTGTTTTGATTTAAAATCTATTTTGTCTGATATGAGTATAGCTACCCTGCTCTCTTTTGGTTACTATTTGCATTGAATATCTTTTTGCATCCTTTTACTTTCAACCTATTTGTGTCTATAGATCTAAAATGAGACTCTTGTAGATGGCATATAATTTGATCATGTTTTTTAATTCATTCTGTCAATCTCTGTCTTTTGATTGGAGAGTATAATCCACTTGCATTTAAACTGATGAGAAACTATTTCTCTCATTTTTCTATTTGTTTTCTATATACTTTATAGCTTTTTATCTCTCATATTCTGCATTACTATCTTCTTTTGGGTTTAATTGAGGGTTTTTGTAGCAAAATGTTTAAATTCCCTTCTTATTTCCTTGTGTGTATTTTCTATTGCTATTTTCTTTGTGGTACCATGGGGATCACATTTAACAGTCTAAAGTTATTACACTCTAACTTAAATTTATGCCAGTTTAACTTCAATAACATTACAAAATCTGTACTCCTTTACAGTACTGTCCTCACCCCTTTCAGTTGATGACATCACGGTATTACACCTTTAAACATTGTGTATGCAAAACATAAATTAATAATTATTTTGCTTCATGAATATTTTATTTTATTTTTTCATTTTAAACTAATTATTTTAAATGCATTAATATCTTCAATTATATAGAAAACCAAATGTGGAGTTACAATAATACTAATTTTAAATTAATAATTTTTCAAATGTATTAGTTTCTTAAATGATACAGAAAACAAAAAGTAGAGTTATAAACCATTGTTACAATAATGCTATTTTTTTTTTTTTTGAGACAGTCTTACTCTGTGGCCTGGGTGAGATTGCTATGGTATCAGCCTAGCTCATAGCAATCACAAATTCCCAGACTCAAGTGATCCTCCTGCCTCACAGCCTCTGGAGTAGCTGGGACCACAGGCACACACCACCATGCTTGGCTGATTTTTTCTATTTTTAGTAGAGACAGGGTCTTGCTTTTGCTCAGGCTGGTCTCAAACTCTTGATCTCACGTGATCATCTTGCCTCGGCCTCCCAGAGTGCTAGGATTACAGGCGTGAGCCACCACGCCTGGTCTTGTTGCAATAATACTACGTTTTATAATTGCCCATGTGTTTACCTTTATTGACATCTTTATTTTTTCACTCAGATTTGAGTTGCTCTCTTATGTCCTTTTATTTCATGCTGCAGGACTCTCTTGAGCATTTCTCAAAGTATATCTAGTGGTAACAAACTTTCTCAGCTTTCATTTATGTGGGAAAGTCTTAATTTCTTCCTCACTTTTGAAGGACAATTTGCTGAATATAGGATTTTTGGTTGCAGGTTTTTTTTTTTTTTTCTTTCATCACATTGAATATGTCAGCCCACTGTCTATGGCCTTCGGAGTTTCTGATGAGAAATCTTATAATTTTATAGAGGATCCCTTGTATGTAATGAGTTGCTACTCTTTAGCTGCTTTCAAAGTTTTTTGACTTTCTATAGTTTGGTTATAATGTATTTTAGTGTGGGTCTCTTTGAATTCATCTTACTTAGAGTTTGTTGGACTTCTTATTTCATGTTTATATTCATGTCTTTAATCAAATTTGGGAAGTTTTCAGCCATTATTTTTTCATATATTCTCTCTACCCCTTTATCTCTCTCTCTTTTCCTTCTGCAACTCTTACATGCATACATTGGTTGGGTTGATGGTGTCCCACAGGTTCCTAAAGCCCTGTTTACCTGTCTTCCATTTTTTAATTTCTGTTTCACAGACTCAGTTATTTCTAATGCCCTATCTTCTAGTTGGCTGATTCTTTTTTCTGCCTGCTCAGATCTGCCTTTGAATCCCTCTGGTGAATTTTTATTTCAGTTATTGTACTTTCCAGCTCCAGATTCTTGGGAGATTTCTTTTTAGGTTTGCTATCTCTTTATTGATATTTTCATTTTGTTCATACATCATTTCTTGACTTTCTCCACATGTCCTTTTAGTTCTTTGAGCATCTTTAAGACAGTTATTTTAATGTCTTTGTCTATTTTAACAAGTAGATTTGCTCTTAGGTATTTTTCAGGGACAGTTTCTGTTGGTATTTTTTCCCCTATTTTCCGGGTTCTTTGTATTCTTTGTGATTTTTTTTGTTGTTGAAAACTAGACATTTGAATCTAATAATGTGGAATCTCTGGACATCAGATTCTCCTCCTTCCCTAGGATTTTTTTGTTTTTGTTTTTGTTGTCATTGTTTTTGTTTATTATTTTTGTTTCTTTGATTATTGTAGTTTATTGCTGTGCCAAAGATCAGACTGAGGTATAAACTTAAGGTCTCTGAGCCTACACCTTTCCATGGGTGTACACGGTCATTTTCTTCTTTCCCCCCATATACATAGTTGTTTTTGAATGACCTAGTCTTTAATATCTTGTTCTCAAAAGGAAAAAAAGAGAAAAATGAAGGGGTGGAGAGGGCATTGTCCCTTTAAGTCCCCTGAAAGTCATTTCAGCCAGAATGGGAGAGGCTTGCAACAATGGGGGGAGGGTCAACAATAATGACCCCTTTCTCCTATCCCCACCCTTGACTCTTTGTCTGCACTTTTCGAGTCAGAAGCAGCAGTCAGCAATCAGAGTACAGATATCAAGTATTCAGAAGACAGGGTGCTTTTTTTCCCACCCTGTGTCCTTCAACATGCATGCAAACTGCTCTTAGAACTGCTTACCAAGGGACTTAGGGTAGAGGATGCCTATGTGGTGAGAGCTGAAATTGATCAAAATTGACTGCAATTTACCATCCAGCCTTTCCCGTGTTTCAAGAAAGTTTCAAGACTTCAGTAGACTCCAGAGTTCTAAAATAATTACATCAGACCGATTCTGCCCGTGCAATTATTGCCTAGGTGTGGAGACAGATTGTTGGTGCTTGCTACTCTACCATCTTCCCAGAGTCCACCTTATAAATTATTTTACAACACCCCTGTAAGGTAGCTTTATTCCCCTTTTACAGATAAAGCAGCAGAAGCTCGGAGCCAAAGCTCATACAGCTATCAGGACTCCAAGTCAGGGCTGTCCATTTTCAAAGCCCAGTAAGCCATATTGCCCTTTAATTTATAAAAATTTAAATTAAGGCAGAATGTCTTAAAAAGACATTTCTGAAAATTTATCATTTGAAATTCACTAAATTGGTTTGGATAAAAATGCAAGAGCACGACAAATAAAAACATTATATAATAGTTGTATATTAAAGTGATTGTTCATTCTGGTTAAAAACTAAAAAAATGATTGTCCAATTGATATTTTTTATTTCTTGTGTTTTGTTATATAAATAACTTATTTCTCAGAAATATTTACCATAAATATATTTTCCAGAAATAAAAGAAATTTTCAGGATCAAGTAAATCTTTTTCAGCTGTATGTAGACATTTTAGGTAGAATTCTGCTATTAACAGTATAAACTTATACATATCCAGTTTCTTATAACTCTTCTAAATAAAGTAAATTACTATCATATACAACCTTATCCCCTTGAAGTTTACTTTTTTACTGAATTAGTAAGTAATCAAAGTTAAATTTTCTGCTTAATTTAGTTGAAAGTGTCATCTTCATATAAACATATTTTCTAGCAAATTTGCAATTGAACTATTATTTTCTTACAGATATAGAAATTGGAATCTCAGAAGTTAAAACAACTCAGGTTAGAATAGGAGTTGGCAGCTCTTTGCTTATGTCCCAGGGTTGCACACCAGTATGTACTGTCTAACATACCACCTCTGGCATTATCACTTTACAGTCACCAATATTCTCCTTAGAGCAGTCTCAGATGTCTTGTCTTCTTGAGGACACCAGGGAATCCAGGGGGATATATTTAAGCACAGAGCTTCTTCTAAAATTACTATCCTTCCACCACTCTGCTAAACTAAGGGAAAGCTAATACGAACATTTCTTTAGGAATTTTTTTCCCTCTAGGCAATAGAAAGATATTTGTAAGTATATTTTCTTTTTAAATTATTTTACTTAATTGCATTACTTGAATTAGTCTATTATTATACTGTTTTATTAGTTGCATTAGTTTTGCTGTTGTAATCAGTTATAAATTTAGTGGCTTAAATGAATAAATTTTCTTATAGTTCTGAAGTTGAGAAGTTTGAAACGGATTTCACTGGGCTAGAATCATGGTGTTGGCAGGGCTGTATTGCTTTTGGACACTCTGGAGGAGAATTTTTTTCCCCCCTTTCCAGATTCTAGAGTGTACCTGCATTTCTTGGTTTGTGGCCCCTTCCTCCATCATAAAAGTCAGCAGACAGCATCTTCAAAATCTCTCTGATGCTGACCCTGCTACCTCTCTCTTTCATATATAAGGATTCTTGTGATTACATTGGGCCTACCTAGATAATTCTGAATAATCTTCTCATTTAAAGACCTTCAATTTAATCACATCTGCAAAATCTCTTTTGTTGTGTAAGGCTGTGATCCCCAACCCCTGGGCTGCAGACTGGCACTGGTCCTTGTCCTGTTAGGGACTGGGCCACAGAACTCTGCCCCTCAGCCGCCTCCACCCTGTACTCCTTCCCATCCTTAGAAAAGTTGTTTTTCATGAAACCAGTCCCTGGTGCCCAAAAGGTTGGGGAATGCTGGTGTAAAGTAACATATCCACTTAATGTCTTAATCTTAGTGTTTTAGTCTGTTTTGTATTGCTGTAATAGAATACCTGACACTGGGTAATTTATAATGAATAGAGGTTTATTTGAGTCATGATTATGATGGCTGGAAAGTCTAAAATCGGGCAGCCCATCTCATGAAAGTCTCATGCTACTTCAACTCATGGCAGAAAATGGAAGAGGAAGGGAGCATGTACAAAGAGACCATATACAGAAGGAGCAACCTGCTCTCACGGTAACTAAGCAAGTCCCACAGGAGTACATTAATCTATTTATGAGGTATCCATCCCAAGACCCAAACACCTCCCACTAGGCCCCACCTCCCACCACTACCACATTGGGAATCCAATTTCAATAGGAATTTTGTTAGGGACAAACCATAGCACAGAGGTTCCAGAGATTAGGATGTGGACATCTTTAGGGGAGCATTATTCTGCCTCCCACAGTGGTGCATGAAAGTTTGGCAAGAGAAAAGATTAATATTATTTACTTGATCGATAACATATTATGGATTTAGAATTTTTTAGAGCCTAATGATTTTGCTTAATTATTAGAAAATATTTATCACATTAATAGGTCAAGAAATAAAAATCATATTATCTAAATAGATATCAATAATGTGTTTGAAACTGTATTTGATAGTATCCATAAAAAAATTTTAATTGTGGTAACATAAAATTTACCATCTTAACCATTTAAATGTACAGTTTAGTAATGTTAAATATATTCACATTTTTATACAACCTAATTTTTTTTATTTCAGTAGATTTAGGAGATAAAAGTTGAATTCCATTACATATATATGTTATATAGTGGCTAAGTCTGAGCTTTTAGTGCACTCTTCACCAAAATAATATACATTGTACCCAATAGGTAATTTTTCATCCCTAACTCCTTTTATACTAACTCTTTCTACACTAGAAAGTAAGTATATTTTCTCAGAATAATAGTATTTACATGAAACTAATATTCACCATCTTAATGTAAATTAATGTTGCTTATTATTGAAACATTAGAGATGTTTCCTCTAAAGCAAGGAAAGAACACAAGTCATTTTGGAATTTCTAGCCAATGAATAAGATAAGAAAAATAGATATCAGAAGGGATACAACCTTATTATCAAGTATATATAAGTGCGTGTGTGTATATATATATATATACACACACATATATATAAAGTCAAAGAATAGGACTGAAAAACATTAGAACTAATAAGATGATTCAGTTAAATGCTTCTTTACCAAATAAAATATTAAAATCTCTATTACTTTGTTTTATTTTGTTTTGTTTTGAGACAGGGTCTTGCTCTGTTGCTAGGACTAGAGTGTAGTGATGTCATCATAACTCACTGCAAACTCAAACTCCTGGGCTCAAGCAGTCCTTGGGCCTTGGCCTCCCAAAGTGCTAGGATTACAGGCATCAGCCACTATGCCCAGCCCTCTTTTAAATATGAACAAAAATTATTTAGAATTATAGTGGAAAATAAAGAGTCAGGCAACATAAAGGACTGAGCTCACTCACACAGCCCCCTTCCACTATAAATATGTAGAAATGCTGCATAAAAGATGACAAATAATGTACATATACAGCCAAATAGCCATCACAGTTTTCAGTGTTTATACTCTTTGGGAAATTCTATTCCTATGTATTTGTCCTACAGAGGCACTCATGTGTGAAATGGCACAATAAAAGGCTAATTATTTTGGTAATGTCAGAAATAGCATAAAATTGAAAATAATTTATTAATGTTAATTTATAGGGGACTAACCCTTTAGATAAATTTAAGGGCTCTATATCAAAGATATAGAACGAAGAATGAAGCAGCTCTATATATATTGGTATGAAAAGATCTCTTTAATGTATTAAGTTAAAAAAAAGCAGATACCAAACATCATATATGGTGCCCTACCATTTGAGCTGAAACAGCTCTTGTCAAGGTCACCAATAACTAAATCCAATGACCAATTCTCCATACTCTTCTTAGTTGATCTCTCAACAGCATTAGACCCAATTCTGTTCTTCCTTCACTTGGCTTCCAAGACACCAACTCCTTTTAGATTTCCTCTTATTTTACTGGTCACTAGAGGCAAATCCAGCATTTTGGGGATGTAAAGCTTGTACAATTTGGAGAGCCTTCTTTAAGAAAGAGAATATAATGTTACAAATAAAAATCAGGTAAGAATATATATTTTTGTTTAGAATAAGGAAAAAATAATAACAAATAATTAGGATTATAGAAATTCAAGTCATTTTCCTCTGAGATCTTATGAAACAGTTTACCAGAAATACATACGTAGAAATGCTTTCTGATTACAACCTGACTTACCTTCCTTGCCTAGAACACTCTATATCTCCCAGCTACTTCCAACACTCACAGGGACCTATGCTAAGGAAGGGGCTCTAAAGCCCCTTCATAGCATCATGGTGGATAGCAGAGATGGATTTACTCTTGTAGGCTGGTTCCTTCTCTTCTCTCTGGTATTTTAGAATTACTCAGGTCTCAGTTCTTGGTCTTCCCTTCTCTAGTTACACTCACTCACTTGATTTCACCAAGCTTACCTATTTTGTGGCTTTTGTTGCCATCTATATGTTGATAATTCCCAAATTTATATCTTCAGTTCAAACTTTACTTCTGTATTCCAGAATAGAATCTCCAACTGCCGATTCAACATCTCCATTTAATGTCCTGCAGACATCTCAAATTTAGCACATTGAAAACTGAAGCCCTGATTTCACTCCCGAAACTGTTCTGCCTGCTGTTTTCCCTGTTTCAGTTGATAGCAACTCCTAACTTTCCACTTGCTCAAATCAAGCATCCTTCCATTTTCAACTTGTTATCATCCTTGACTCCTGTCTTTCTCTCACACACTACATCCAATCTGTTGGTAAATCCTGTTGGCCCTGCCTTCACAGTGTTATTGAGAATCTGACCACTTTTCCCCACTTTCACTTTGTTGTAAGATGGGTTCCCAGGGAAGCCAACTCAGATGGGGATTAGCATGCTGAAGGTTTATTAAGGAGTGCTCTTAGAGTCAACAACTGTGGAAGTGCAGTAGGTGAAGCAGGGTTGAGCAAAAGGAAAAGTCTACCTGCAGTAAAGTTTAAATGGAAGCCTCAGCCAATGCTGCAGAGAGTTCTGAAGATGAGATCAACTATTAGACTCATCCTGAGTGGGGACAAGAGGTTGAGGCTTTCTCCTTTACATCATCTTCACTGGATGTAGGCCATTCCAGGACCAAAAAAGAGGGTGTGATCTTGCTATTTGAGCAAAATAGCTCTCTTCAGTAGAGGTAATCCATGAAAGGACTGTCTGCTATAGCACTACTAGCTGCTCTAAAAAGTCCTTCATTCTTAGAGAAGGATCTCTGGGTGGTTCTTCACACACTCACCACACACTGCTGCCATCTTAGTCCAAGCCACTATCAGTAGTCTCCTAACAAGTCTCCCTGCTTCTGTACTTGACCCTTATGACTAATTCTCTTCACAGTGATCAGAGCGATCCTTATAAAATATGTTAGATCATTTTACTCCTCTGCTTAAAATCCTCCCAATAAAACCCAACATTCCCTCAATGGCCTGCAATGCCTTGCCTGATTCGTCCTCTCTTTCTTTCTGACATATCTCTTTCAACTCATCTGCTGCAGCCACACTAGCATCCATGCTGCTCCTCCAAAACACCAGGCATGCTCCTGTCTTAGCACCTTTGTAGTTGTTGGCTCTTCTGTCTGGAATGCTCTTCACCAGATACCCATATGCTAAGTTTCTCAACTCCTTTCAAGACTTTGATCAGATGATACCTTCACAATGAAGCCTTCCCTGACTGCCCTCTTTAAAATGACAACCACCCTTTCCCTGTTCCCTTTTACCTTGTTCCCATAGCACTGACCCCCTAATATACTTTATAATTATTTATCATACTTGCTACTTATTAACCCTAGAACAGTACCTGGTGCATAGTAAAAGCAGAAGAGAATTAGTATACTGATTAAAAAAAAAAAATCTGAGGAAATCATCCATAATGGAGCACAGAGAGATAAAAGTAAGTAACAGGCACAGCAGTTGAATAAGTGTAGGTCAATGAGTTGACATGCCCAACTGCCTGCTGCATCCCAGCAATGAGTCTAGTTTATTTCCTAGTCTAGTTTATTTACTTTTCAAATTGCCCTATGCCTCTGTAGTTACCTAGGGTCTGCCCTATGCATTTCTCATCTGCTAAATTTCTCCCAGGTGTTTCTTTTTCCCAGATAGAAAACACAAGAAAAGAATCAGCTGGTGGTTAGCAATTTGTATTTTCTGCTGTTGATCAAAGTTTAGATGGCAAAGAGTGAGAACTCTTTGGAAGAACTTTTGCCATTGACACTTGGCATCCTACTGTAACACCACAGGTATACTGACAGAGAGCACTCTTCCCATCACAAGGCACTGTACTGAATTTGGAACAACTACACACCAACACTTTCCTACTAGGAAATATTAATGAATTATCTGGTTTTATAACAGTTCTTAATTGCTTGTTTTTTCCAATGTTATACCCAGGTATTACTCTGTTTTTCCCGGGATACATCTGTGTTGAGTCACTTTGCATATAACAGTGCTTCACCACCGAAATCATACATAAGAGGTAAAATTTTAGTAATTTTAAGGAAGTATTCTTTAAGAGTTACATAAACCTACGAAGAATGCTGATTTATTTTATGACATATATTGTTTTCTTTTTTCTTTTGGTAAATTACTAGATTTACCTTTTACTCTCACTTAAATCAGTGCCCAAGCAGCTTATCACAGGTCTCAGGAAAAGTGGTTCCCAAAAGCAGCATTTCAAGTTACCCTTCATTGTCTTCCTTGTTTGCTCTCTATTGCTGTTTTTGTTATATCTGTTGACTTTTCTTTTCTAACTATGAGTTTATCACATGGATTTGCTTTTTCTACTTTTTTTTTTTTTACCTTTTGTATTCTTTCTCTCAAAATGTTCCACCACACTTAAAATTTTGATATAATGTATATGCTATTAGCTCTGTTTTTTGGTGCTTTCTTCTGTATCACTAGCTGCAGCTGCCTATAAGATATCACTATTTCAATATCCTGCCATCACCTGAAAACTAACTTTAGGTGAAAGCTCTTCCCACCTTCTCCTTTCACTGAGTGGTGAATGCCCAGCACTGAAAGCTCAGACCCCATTGTGTATGGTCATTTTGCAGTTTCCATGAAAAAGAAACTGTTTATCCTGTATTTCCTAAGTCTGACCTACCTGCCTGATTGCTCTAACCCTACCCTAGGACAAGCCACATTACCTTGTGCTGGTGTCAGACTCCCCCCAACTTAGGGCTCTCTTAGTTGCATTGCTTCTAAATTGAACTTATGTAAACCTTTTGTTTGTTTCTTTAACATCATCTGCTAAAAACCTGATTGTAGAACTTAATATCTAATGGGTTCACCTCTAAACCCAGCCGGGATTTTAAGGCCCTCAATCAGTTGCTACTGTCTTAACCTAGCTAACTTCGCTTCCATGATTATTCCACAATAGCCCCTATTCATTCTAGCCTCCATATATTTCCTGCATGTGGAAGGCTTTCCACTCCTCCATCCCCAAATCACAGGTCCTTGTAGAACTAGCCTGTACCCTCCTCATGTCTATCAAGCTATCAGCTATCATCAGTTTTCCTCTCCTCTGAATTTCCTTTTTTTTCTCTTCTTTTTTTTTTAGAGACAGGGTCTCAAACACTTAAAGCCTGTGCCAGAAAAGTTAGCAAATATACCTTAGTATTTTATGGTTTCATCTGGATTATAACCATATGGTTGAGAGACCATATCTTATATTTATTCTGTTCACCTCTTAGCACCTAGTTCAGTAGTGAATTTTAATCTGTCATCTATTTTTCATTATTTCGTTCTCGCCTCACAAGATCAGTCCTGTCGTCTTCACCCTAACCTGAACTGCTCATTCTTATTCTTCATCTCCTCTCTGTCACCACCCCTTAACAAGGACAAAAAATATATATTTTTAATTAAAGATGTTATTTTAAAGCCCAGTGCAAGAGTGCCTGTGACTTGTCTATAGACTCACAGGTATTAGAAAAACTGTCAAGATAAAAACTATCTAAAGATACTCAGTGAAAAGTGGGAAAAGAAACTAAGAACCTTAACGGTTTTGAGGGAAAGCTACTTTGTACAACTCTGTTAAACATTTGATTATAGTGAATAGACTTTTCTGGATAATTCTGATTTCAAATATTTAGTCCCATTCTTATATCAACTGTTTTGGGATTCAGAAAATATGACCACTATACAGTTAAAGACATTTAATTTTTAACTTATCAGCACATTTCATAAAAATATAAACTAATGTAGTATTGCAAAGTTGGAGCTTGCATTAATGAATACATTAGAATTATTTATAATTAGCCAAACAATTATGCGCATATAAATAGATGTTTCTCTTAAACACTTAAGGAGCTCAAAAGCATTTATTCTTTTGATTATTTTGTATCACTTTCTTTGTACTTAAGTTTTTATTGTTGACTTTAATTGATGAAAGGGTTTGCTAATATCAAAAGATTGAATAATAAATTTTCAAATTAATTCCATATCATGAAATGAAATAAGATTGGCGTATGTTAATTTTTAAAATGCCATTAATTTTTAGCATATTCACAGAATAAGTTGGTTTTTCAAGATTTATTTTGCTTAATCATTGAAACTCTATGGTTTTCTCTTTTAGGAAAACTGGGACTAGAAGAATATGCTGTCTTTTATCCACCAAATGGTAAGAGTAATGTTATTGCTTCCTCTAGTGGGAAATAGGAAAATTACAACTTTTATAATAGGACTGTGACTTGCTTATTCTCTATCTTTAAATGGATAATCATTTATTACCTAAAATAAACCTTCCATAGAATGTATAACTTAATGAATTTTTCCACATTTGTGTTAGGTTTGTGCTAAATTATGCATACTCTCTCTGGTTCTTCTGGGGACTATTAGTAAATTTGTGAGAAAGCTGAGTAGGCTTAGGTGTCTAAGTTCAGGGCACTTCGTTTTCCCCTGAAGAACACTAACTAGTCCAACTAGAACCTTCCATTTGGCTTTATTGGAGCAGTGCTCTAGTCACTAGAGTGGATTGCCTTATGTTACATTTTATTGTTCTCATAATTTGACCACTATGGTATTTATGATATAAAGATATTATAAAAACGTATCACTGAAATAATCTATTTTAATGATATAAAGTCATCAAATATATAATGACTTCATTAGATATTAATATTAAATATTCCTTTGAGATTTATTAGATTTTTTTTTTCTTTTTTATTGGGGGAAAACTACGAAGCATTTACAGTATAATGTTTACAGTCACAATTTATAGTGAGCTGATTTCCCAAAATATATTACCACTCAAGTTGACTCTCTTACACTGTTGGTGGGACTGCAAATTGGTGCAACCTTTGTGGAAAAGAATTTGAAGATTCCTCAAAGAGCTAAAATTAGAATTACCATTTGATCCAGCAATAGCATTATTAGGCATCTATCCAAAAGAGCACAAGACATTCTATGATAAAGACATTACCATTTGATCCAGCAATAGCATTATTAGGCATCTATCCAAAAGAGCACAAGACATTCTATGATAAAGACATCAAACCTCTCTGAATTCTTGTCTTCACCTTCTGCCTCTACTGTAAAGGACTCATGTGATTCCACTGGGCCCACCCAGATAATCCAGGATAGTCTCCTTTTATTTCTTTTTCTTTATT
>CAUYRT010031189.1:0-88854 GCA_963574885.1 Lepilemur ruficaudatus
TTGTACATTTTTAAGTGTAACATATTCTCGATAATAATTGTTTTCAGAAAGCAGATGGTAAGCTCATCACAGCACTTCAATGTTAACATTTATTTGAAAGATCAAATGGATGTGCATGTATTATTTGCTTGGTTTAGACGCCCCCACAGTTTCTACTAGGTCTCACTCAAAGAAATGTTCCTTTAGCATTTTATGTCATTCACTATACTGCTTTGAATACAAAGTGACAGAAAAAGAACATTTTATAGAAACTTTGGCTCTAAGGCATCTTCAGAATTCTGCTCAGGGATACCACTTGTTTTTCCAAATTAGGGCCATGAGATGCCAGAGGGCACCTTATATGTGCTCCAAAATCTCATTTAAGGTCTTCTACATAGCATCTCTGTGTTTCTCCTCTGCAGCATTCTGGTTATGTCTCTTTTTATTGGCAATCAAAAAGTGTCAGTTATGACATTAATATCCAATAAAAGTTCCAGAACTGTTGATCATGCTTGTCTATTGTTTTGTGGCACTGCTGACTGCCTACGTCATGGGATCTGTTGTTTATAGTGTCTCCTGTTGCTGATACAATTTATTGAAATTCTGAACTTATCCCGTCCAATATAATAGCCACTAGCCATCCATGAGTGGATACTGAGTACTTGGAATGTGACTATTGTAACCAAAGCACTGATTTTTAAAATTTAAAATCTGAATATTGATTATTGGAAAACTTTATGTTTGGAACTACTTGGTTATATGACTCTGCTTTTTCAATTGTACATTTAAAGAAATCCAAATATAGATCAAGTATTTTCCAAAGAAAATTTAACATTTGATTTTAGAAGTAATCTAAGTGTAAAATACAGACCAGATTTCAAAATCTTTTTCTTTATACTTTTTAATATGGCTACTAGAAAATTAAAAATCACAAATATGACTAGCATTACAATTCTATTGGACAGTGCTCTTTTGCATTCTTAAAACCTCCCACATCTTTTTTAGCTTCCTTTCTTAATAATGTTGTCTTGAGGAAATGTAATCAAAAACTTCTGCCAAATACAGAAAACTCCACAAATAAAAGAGTTTTAGTACTGAACAGGAATTAAATCAGCATGTAATGTACATCACAGGGAATTGCTAAAGAGATCGCAAAGACAGAAAGAGTTCTCATTTTTTTATACAGTCAAAAAGCAACCCATTTCATAATACACATTCTGAAAATAAAAGATAATTAATTAAATTGATAGTAACGTTTGTTCATCCTAAATTCACCTGGTAATTGGGACAGCCACCTATGTTTGCTAGTTGCCTTTATCTAAAGGGAAGATAAATTTCTCATACCTTTATGATGACAGGTAAGTTAGCAACTTAGTGCCAGGCAGCAGATGAAGTTAGAATCCTACCTCCCAAGGAAATTTGAAGACAGCAGCATTATCTTCTTTGATGACTGCATTTCAAAGAAATGGTTCTCAGGTCATTGGCAAAAAGTTTCCAGGGTTGTAGATATAGCAAGAAGCCTATTTAATTTTTTAAAAGATTTACATATATCTCAAAGGGGCAAAGAAAGCATTCGTAATTACAAGTTTTCAAAATAAATGTCTGAAGGAAAGGGGTGAAAGAGGGAAATATCTTTCCAGTCTTGCACCAGAAAAATTCAATATTATTTTAGATTTGCATTAATATCTGACCTTATTGTTATTATATTCATATATATTACAACAGTAATATATTGATATACATGTATTGTAAAATAGTTTTAAGAATGGAAATATTTAATAATAAGCTGGAATGTTCTTTTCCCTCATTCCCAGTCCATCACCTTCTGCTGTATCTAACTACTTGCTTTCCCAAAGTTTAAGAATATATTTGTATTTATTTTTTCTTGTTTTTATTTTTTTATTTTTTTTTATTTTACCATATTAAGGGGGTACAAAGTTTAGGTTACATATATTGCCCTTGCTCCACCCAAGTCTGAGCTTCAAGCGTGTTTATCACCCAGATGGTGTGCATTGTACTCATTACGTACGTATATACCCATCCCCACCTCCCCCCTTCCAGATGCCTGACACCCGGTGAATGTTATTCCTATATGTGCACTTAAGTGTTGATCAGTTAAAACCAATTTGCTGGTGAGTACATGTGGTGCTTATTTTTCTGTTCTTGGGATACTTCACTTAGTAAAATGGGTTCCAGCTCTATCCAGGATAATACAAGAGGTGCTAGTTCACCATTGCTTTTTAGGGCTGAGTAGAACTCCATGGTATACATATACCACATTTTATTAATCCACCCATATATTGATGGGCACTTGAGTTGTTTCCACATCTTTGCAATTGTGAATTGTGCTGCTATAAGCATTTGAATGTAGATGTCTTTTTTTATAGAATGTCTTTTTCTCCTTTGGGTAGATGCCCAGTAAAAGGATTGCTAGATCAAATGGTAGTACTACTTGTACCTCTTTGAGGTATCTCCATATTACTTGCCACAGAGGTTGTACTACTTTGCACTCCCACTGTTGCTCCTCTCACCCCACCTAAACCAAGGACTTCTTGTTTTTATTTTAATTTCAAAATATTAAAGGGGTATAAATACTTTGGTTACATGGATCACTTTCATAATTCTTGAGTCATGGCTATAAGTATTCCCATCACCCAGATAGTCTTCCTTAGGTAGTACTCATTAGGTATGTTTTTTCCCCTCCCCTCTATTCACCCCCCTTGCTTGATTTCTTTTTACTTCCCTCTGTGCACATATGTGTTCATCAGTTAATTCCAATTTAATAGCGAGTACGTGTGGTATTTGTTTTTCCATTCTTGAGATACATTACTTAGGATAATGGTGTCCCATTCCATACAAATTGTTGCAAAATACATTAATTCATCCCTTTTTATGGCTGGATAGTACTCCATGGTATACATATACCACATTTTATTAATCCACTCATGACTTAATGGGCACTTGGGTTGATTCCACATCTTCCCAATTGTGAAATATGCTGAAACAAACATTCAAGGACAGGTATATTTTCATAAAATGACTTATTTTCCTTTGGGCATATACCTAATAGTGGGATTGCTGGATCAAGTTGTAGGTGTACTTTTGGTTCTTTGAGTAATCGCCATACTATTTCCATAGAGGTTATACTAATTTGCAGTCTCACCAACAGTGTAAAAGCACTCCTTTCTCTCTGCACAGATGCCAGCATCTATTGTTTTTAGACTTTTTCATGAAAGCCATTCTAAATGGGATAAGATGATATCTCATGTACTTTTAATTTGCATTTACCTGATTAGTGATGTTGAGCATTTTTTTTCACGTTTATTGGCCATTTGTATATCTTCTTAAAAAAGTCTGTTCATGTCTTTTGCACAGTTATTAATGAGGTTGTTTGGTTTTTTTTCTTATTTGTTTCAGTTCTTTGTAGATTCTGAATATTAGTCCTTTATGGAATGTATAGTTTGCAAATATTTTCTCCCATTCTGTAGGTTGTCTATTTGCTCTCTTGATTATTTCCTTAGGGGTGCAGAAGCTTTCTAGTTTAAACAAATCCTATTTATTTATTTTTGTTGCTGCTGTAATTGCCACCGGAGTCTTAGTCATAAGTTATTTGCCTAAGTCAATATCTAGAAAAGTTTCTCCTACATTGTCTTCTAGAATTCTTATGATTTTATGCCTTAATTTTAAGACTTTTATCCATTTTGAATTAATTTTTCTGAGTGGTGAGAGATAGTAGTCCGATTCACTCTTCTGCATGTGGCTTTCCAATTATCCCAGCACCACTTATTGAATAGGGCTTCTTCCCCCTGTGTGCATTGTGGCCTGCTTTGTCAAAGATCAATTGCTGTGGGTAGATAGTTTTATATCTGGGTTCTATATTCTGTTCCATTTGTTTATATCTCTATTTTTGTGTTAATACCATGTTGTATTGTTTACTATAACCTTATAGTATAGTTTATAGTCTGGTAATATGATGCCTCCAGATTTGTTCTTTGTGTTTAAGATTTCTTTGGCTATTGGGGCTCTTTTCTGGTTCCAAAGAGAGCATAGAATCATTTTTTCTAGAAAGGTGAAGTATGATGTTGGTATTTCAGTGGGGATTGCATTGAATCTGTAAATTACTTTTGGTAGTATGAACATTTTAACAATGTTGATTCTACCAACTATGACCACGATATGATTTACCATTTGTTTGTGTTCTCTGTGATTTCTTTCCTTGGTGTTTTGTAGTTTTCCTGTAGAGATCTTTCACCTCCTTGGTTAAGTATATTCCTAGGTATTATATATTCTTTTTTAAAAAATAAGCAATATACATTTTTAGGGAACTATATTAAGCATTGTATATTTTCTTTTTAGATACCGTGAGTGGTACTGAGTCTTTATTTGACTCTCAGCTTTACTGTTATTGGTATAGAAAAATCCTACTGATTTATGTACATTGATATTGTAACCTGATGCTTTGCTGAATTTATTTATCTACAGGAGTCTCTTGGTGGAGTCTTTGGGGTTTTCTAAATACAAAATCATATTGTCAGTGAAAAGCTATAGTTTGACCTCCCTTTCCCTATTTGGGTACACTTTATTTCTTGACTGATTGCTCTGGCTAGGAGTTCCAGTACTATTTTGAATAGAAGTGCTGACAGTGGGCACCCTTGTCTTATTCCAGTTCTTAGGGGGAATGTTTAAACTTTTCCCCATTCAGCATAATTTTGGCTATGGGTTTGTCATGTGTGACATAATTTTGAAATATGTTCCTTTTATGCCTAGTTTGTTGAGTGTTTTTTATCATGACAAGGTGCTGGATTTTGTCAAATGCTTTTTCTACATGTATTGACATAATCATAGGATCTTTCTTTTTGCTTGTGTTTATGTGGTGAATCACATTTATTGATTTATTTATGTTGATTGACAATTTTGCCATCATTTAAGTCCATAGTCTATGTCACTAAGTATATAGTAATAGATTTTTAAAATAAATGTTTATAAAACTTATGTTTATAAATGTGTTTTAATTGATTTACCCTTTAACAAACCATTACATTTTCCATATATTTAAATATAAGATTACAAAGAAGTAGTATTAATTTGCCTGAGTAGGAAAAATATATATCAACTTCAAAAGTTTAGAGTCTTTGGGAATAGGATGAAGAAGGATAGAAGAAATATATATATAAATTATAAGTAAATTACAATGAAAACATCATGATTGCACATAATACTCAGTGTGAGCATGGTTTTAAATATGGAAATAGAAAGTATATTAGTTCAAAATTAGTTCAACATAAGTTCTAAATTAGAAATAAATTCATGAGAAAGTAAGGCACAAAATAACTATACTCTTATGAGACAGTATTGCAATTAAGACAGGTATTTAATCACATATTTCTAATTGATTATGCTGCTTTTAGAAGCAATAGATAAATACAAAGCTCTTTTTTGTCACATTCAGGTTTGCTATGTGTGAATAATCAGGACATTAAGGAATGTCCTCGTGGTTTTTGTATAGAATGCTCTATACTACTTAGGGAGGAAATCATCTTTATATAATATCATCTTAAGCTAATATACCTCTGCAAAAATGAATGTAGTAGAGTTATACCTTTCTGGTATTAAGATCTCCCTCCCTAGGTTATTTTTAAATCACATTTTAGTTTCCACTTATAACTAGCATTTAAATATATTTGGAAACATACTGAATATTACTTCCTAAATCATTTTAGACATACAGGGATTGATTCAGTGTTTATAAATAAATGCTATATTTAGTTGAATATTCTAATTGCATAGTAGTAAAAATAAATTCAATGATCATCAAGCTAGTCTTTCCTCATTTGATCCTCATATTTGTATATTTTCTGGTAAGCTTACCTCTTGGAAATTAAATTATTATACATGAAGCATTCTAGAAATTTAATCAGGGAAAGTATTCTTTACTTTTCTGAGTAACTAGAAAGCTGTTTAGAGTGTTGAATTCTCCTTGATTTCAGCTTTGTGCCCAGATGTATGGAGAAAGCTAAAACATCTCAAAACTGATATTATAATAAGCCATGATTTTATAACGAAGCAAATTATCTAATAATAATACTAAGCTCTTTGTGGACCTAAGATTTTCACATGATTTATCCATATTCCATCTTCTCTAATATTACAGTTTTAATGCAGAGTTTAATTATTCCAACATATTATAATTTAGTTGAAATATAGTTTGGATGTCAAATTCATTCAAAAATTATAATAAGCAATGAATGATGAGTAGAGAAGGATATATTGAAAGATGAAGACAATTTATTTGGCCTCAAAGACTTTCCAAATTAAGAAGAAAAATAACTATAAAAGTAATATAAATAAATGTAAACATAATATTGATGGATAATTGCCATCAATGTGTTAAGTGCTTTGGGAGTAGTGAGGATTGGAAGATGTTTTTCTGGCTCAAGGATAAGATTTTACTGAGAAGTTTCCTTTGGATGATAAATGACATAGTAATTTAAATTATATAAACATTCAAAGGAAGGAAGGGTTTTACATGGGGCCAGGGTTGTCATAGACTCAATTATTAATAAAAAATAAAAACAATATATCTATATTTCCTTCATAAATCTAGCCACCTTAGTACCTTTAAAACAGTTAAACATGGTTGGCATATCAACTAGAGGAAAGTTGTTAGGGATCTATGAATTCCTCAAAACTCTGTGCAAACTTTTTGTGTTTTTCACATATGTATTTTCCCTAGGAAAATAGCTTTTATAGGATTCTTTACAAAAACACTCAGATTAAAATATTTGTATTTTTCAGTTAGAATCAGTAAGGGTAAGTCTTAGGTTCTATATGCATGAAGAGTGAAGAAAAGAAATTAGATAATAACAATAAAACAACTCGTATTTATATGGTCCTTACTTTGTGCTAGAAATTATACTATGGGCTTTAAAATTACTATGCTATTGAACTCTCAAAATATTACAGATAAAGAAAATAATTTGCAGAAGGTGCAGCCAAATTGTTCAAGGTTACACAGCCAGTAAGAGGTGGAGCCAGGATTGGAACCTCAGCCTACTCCTTAGTCTTTCCTCTTCACTGCTCTTGCCTTCATTAGATGAGACCAAGGAGGACCATGTAAGTTTAAACAAATTGTGTTTTTGTTGTTACTTACTTCCTTATTTTTAATGCCAAATTTTTGAGCATATTTATACAATAAGAAAGGACTCCATAGAGAAGAAAGAGGTAAGCATAGAAAAAGGAAAAAATGACAGAGCTGCAGAGTAAAAGGGAATAGGGTGAATAAAGACAGATGTGGAGGTGTTTATATTGAAATACAATTTTAATGCTCATTTTATAAACATATGTATATCTTAAAGCACACATTAGGAATTCAAGTGTCATGCAAATGAAGGCACAAAATTTATTAAACATACTAAAATCTACTTTTATTGCTCATTTATCAAGTGCAAGTCACTATTATTAGCATTTTACATATACTTTACACATGATTATTTCATTTATTCCACCCATCAACTAATGTGGGAAGTATATGGTAAAACTATTATCCACAGAGCTTAATTGTTTGTCTCTAATTATGCAGCCAGGATTTGAATCCAGACACCTAATTCCATCACCTGTGCCCCAATCTGCTCCCACCATTGTGTCTCACAAAGGCAAGAGCTTAAGCGTGGAACGGACAGAAAGAGAGGCCTAAAGTGGACCTGACTAATTACTTGATGTGAAAGTGTCATGATAAAAGAAGTGGAAAATTTTCTAGAGGTGAGATGGAGTTTCAGGAGAGTAAATGCTAAAGAAATAAGGAAACAGTGTTTATTAATCCACAACTGTGGGCTCCATATAACAGAGTCCAGATCCAGGGCATTACTTTTCATATTCATATGTGTCATGAGATGGTTGTTATAACTCTTATTTTAAGAAGAGACTAATGAAGGTAAAAACAACTTTTCCAGGGTTAAAAATTTATATGCCGGAGAATGAAATTTGATTTCAGGCATATCTGATTTCAGAGTTTCCACATTTTTTCTTTCTTTTATGCCTAATTATATAATTCTGCCATGTATTAATATTTTGATATATGTATATGTCAAAATGGAATAAACAAAGGCTACATACCAGCAGTAACTCTTAAAATATAAATTTTCCATTATTCTATCAATGGTCCAAAAAGTTTGTTATAATTATTTATTTCTACAATAATTATGAATTTCAAAAGTGTGTGTAAACTATTTATTTTGTTCCCCACATATTGAATATCTTAACTGTCTAAAATTACAAGCCTGATTTTGTTGATTTTATTTCATGGATTCACCTTTAGGTAGTCTGTTGCCTGGAGCTATATAGTCACCTTAATTCCATGAGTAAGTGCCTCCAAAGGTGTGTGATAGCTAAATTCTCAATGATTGAGTATATACAGCTATGATAAAAGCAATTCTTTCTTCCAAGAAGCCTTTGCTCAATTTCATTCAAAGATAAAATGGAGAATATAAATTATTCTGTGTTGTTACTGTTGTCATTTAACACTCATTTTTTGATTCACTCTGTGAATGTAAGTTTCTCAGAATATTTTATTGTTTACTGCAATTTTCTAATCTACAGTGAAAAATAGCCCAGCAAATGCTGAATTGGTTAAACTTCTACATTTTCTGAAAGACATTTGAATTGATATATTTTCCTTTTGCATGACACTTGTATTTAAGACTATCTTTCAAATATACTAAAAGCAACAGTTACAAAACAGTGTGTCAACATGTTTTCAAAAATATGTGAAATCTTTGATAAGTGGGTTGCCTGGCTGAAGTTTACAAGCCACATTAAGAAATATGAAAAAAACAGGGTCTTACTATCTTAGAGTTTTAATTTTTGAAACATTTGGGAAGACTTTAGCAGATTGATTTATTTATAATTAACTACTTGGAAAATATTAACTACTGAATTACTAAAAGATTGGAATGACCCAATACCAAGATTAAAATAGATGGGTAAAAAATAATCACCTTTCACAATCTGTAAACTAGGGTACATGTCTTCATAAAAAATATACAAACTGTCTCTTATATGCTAATACAAATTATACCTCTCATTTTATTAAAATGGAGTTTTACTGTTGGTGTACTCTTTAAAAATATTATGTATTCTTTCTTACTGTACATACATTGGTATAAAAGCTGATTTCTCGTTACAGCATTCAGAATGTTTAAGCTTAAATTACCATAAACTTGAAATTCAAATGATTTTCTCTAAGAGAACAGTATAACACTATTTTAGAGTAGTATTAATACCACAATTTAATATAGGTATAGGTTCTGTTTTGGGGGGAATCTTACCTCGATTTCTATATTTGATAAAATGAGCATTGCCAAGACAGGGAAAGTTTAACACACTTTCTTACACTGTTATCAAGGTAAGTAGAATATTATTTAACAATAATAATTAAATTGTTGAAGTATAACCTAGAGCCTTAGAAGATAGTGTGACATATTGAAATGTCTAGTTCCAGTTTTATTTAGAAAGCATCCATCTAACCTCAATAAATAAAAAAACACGGAAGATTAGAAACAAGTCATCTTAATTAGTGAAATATAGGTGCTACTATTTTGAGCTTTCCTTCAGCTGAAAATACCTTAAATAAGAAATATGAATAGTGTGATACTATGGAAAAGATTTCCAAAATAATATATCAAGGATGATCAAGTATAAATATGAATTAACATATAGTGGTATAGAACAGAAAGTGGTTAAAATGAGCTGTGGAAATTAAGGTCATAGAGAAAAGGTCAGATTGTTAACCAAATTTTTGAAAGAAGTTATGAACTTGGATCAATGGCATATATGGAGAAGACTTTTCAAATAACATACACTATGTCACCATGTTATGAATTGTCAACATTAACACAAGGTGGATTGGTTTGGCAGGTTTGTGAGAACTAGAGTGAAAGCTAAGAAGAACAATAAATGGAAAAGGGCTTAAGTTAATGAATCACTTGCTTGAATGCAAAGCTGTCATTATGGAATAATCATAATGATAATGGTAATAATTCTTGAAGAAGATTCCCTTGGTATAAAGTATTAATATTTTTGAATACTTTAGAATTAATCAAGGAGTGTCTTTTAATTTTTATATTTTATAGCAAAATACTTGCAGAAGATTCTACTCCCTTGATCAAAATTACTTGTTACCCTTAAATATAGAATAATAACATCTCTTGCAGATTAGTTGTACCCTTGGATAATAATTCCTTGAGCCTTAACATATGGCCAACTTAGTTGTAGTGTTGGCAGATAGATCTATCAGTTGCCTATTGTTTGGTCTGCTATGTACAGAACAATAGATTGTTCAGAAGTTTAAAATACATTTTGATTATCCATAAAATGTAGAGCAATGCATCATTGATTACAGAGGATATTTATGTTATTAAGAGCAGAATATATTAATCATGAGGATGAAATACAGTTTCTGTTTTACCTTTTTATGCTATTTTCTCTTAAGTCATCAGAGAAGGGAAATTTCATGTATAATAAAATGTATTAGGTATCAAGAAAAAATTTATTTTCGCTTTCAAAATATCCCTTTACAACTCTTTAAAAATACATAACAATTCACCCTTTGAGGATTAACAAAGGGCACATTATAGTCTTCCCTTTAAATATGATGGCATTTTCCAGTTATGTTAAAAGCACAGTGCTTAAAACTGGAAGATTTAATAGTCATATATCAGATTGCAGGTTTGACCAAATCTGGAAAAGAATTATTTCTAAACTATATGCATTTCAAAATGCTCAACATCTCTTATCATCAGAGAAATGCAAATCAAAACCACAATGAGATATCACTTATCTCCAGTGAGAATGGCCTTTAACAAAAAGTCCCAAAACAATAAATGTTGGCATGGATGCAGAGACATAGGAACACTCATACACTGCTGGTGGGACTGCAAACTAGTACAACCTCTGTGGAAAGTAATATGGAGATACCTCAAAGAGACACAAGTAGAACTACCATTTGATCCAGCAATCCCATTACTGGGCATCTACCCAAAAGAACAAAAGACATTCTATAAAAGAGATGTCTACACTCGAATGTTTATAGCAGCACAATTCATAATTGCAAAGATGTGGAAATAACCCAGGTGCCCATCAATACATGAATGGATTAATAAAATGTGGTATATGTATACCATGGAGTTCTATTCAGCCACAAAAACCAATGGCGATATAGCACCTCTTGTATTACCCTGGATAGAGCTGGCACCCATTCTACTAAGTGAAGAATCCCAAGAATAAAACAACAAGCACGACATGTACTCACCATCAAATTGGTTTTAACTGATCAACACTTAAGTGCTGGAATAACATTCATCAGGTGTCAGGCATATGGGAGGGGGGGAAGAGGGGATGGGTATATACACACATAATGAGTGCAATGCGCACCATTTGGGGGATGGACACGCTTGAAGCTCAGACTCGGGTGGGGCAAGGGCAACATATGTAACCTAAACATTTGTACCTTCATAATATGCTGAAATAAAAAAGAAGAAAATAAATAAATTACAAAAAATAAAAAATAAACTATATGCATTTCAAACCTGATTGTTGGAAGAAATATGAAAGAGAATATATTCCACACATATAGCAAAAGTGCCTATAAATGTTTATTTGGGAAAGACACACATGTTGTAATAAAATTAATGTATTTTAAAATAAAGACTCAATTTGATTGTATCTGCATACTTGCTGTTTAGTTGTCACTTTGGATTTGAAAAGATGCATTCTTAGGGAAAGCACTCCAGGCCAACTATTATTCTCCTGGTGACACACAGTGAAGACAAGCTTCGTAATTTATATTCCACTTGTGTAAACTTTTTCAATTCTCTATTTGTTAAACTTGAGGTTAATTGTCCATGTAGACTTCTATCTTGGCTTGTCAATTGTGACCATTTCTTGCTTACTAAAGTAGATAACTCTTATCTTTCCCAAGCCCATTTATTTTATCTTTATTACTATAAAGCCAAGCTCTCAGGCTTTCTTAGACTTATTTTATTACAGTTTTCTTATTACTGGATTTTTCTCACACTAGTGATGGATTGCCACTGGCCTTTTGTTTTTCAATTCTCTGTTTTAATAAAAAGAAAATACTTCTAAAAAAGTCACATT
The DNA here is from genome assembly GCA_963574885.1 of Lepilemur ruficaudatus. Lineage (NCBI taxonomy): Eukaryota > Metazoa > Chordata > Mammalia > Primates > Lepilemuridae > Lepilemur > Lepilemur ruficaudatus. The sequence continues at coordinate 12,130 of CAUYRT010031189.1, forward strand.
GGAGAGTGTGCAGTAAGAGGATTAAGTCACAGTATATGATCCTGTACTTTTATTTCTCTGGGTGAAATAAAATCACAGACTGTCATACTTATTAAGTAAATTGTTACAAATGAACTTGATAAATCTCTACATAAATTATAAAGACAGGAGACAATTATAGAACAGAAATAAAAAGTTGTTTTGAAATAAATAGGCATTAACTTATAGGCTGATATATTGTCATGTGATATTTATGGCCAACTCAAAACATTTATTTTGCCTCCTACCATCATCTTTGATATTTCTTTCTTATTCATATTTATCTATAGGAAGCAAAAAACGTGCAATGATTAAGAGAAAATAAGAAGCTTAGATACTTCAGCAATACTTCCTTTGAGGTAAGCAGAACATAAATTAGGGGAAGTTGAGGCCAAGTGTTGAGGAATTAATGACAGCTTATTTGTGACCCTAAGTGTGACCAATGTTCTGTATCTGAGGAGAATGCTTCTTAAAATGATTCTAATAAAAGGTGTCGATCACATCTCTAGTCATCAGGGAAATGCAAATCAAAACCACAATGAGATATCAATTTATACTTGTTTGGACGGTTATTATCAAAAAGACAAGAAGTGACAAATGTTGGCAAGGGTGCGGAGTTAAGGGAGCTCTTTTTACTCTTGGTGGGAATGTCAATTGATGCAGTCAATATGGAAAACAGTATTGTGGGTCATTAAAAAATTAAAAATGAAACTACCATATTATCCATGTTATGTCCGCTCTTTGGGGGACATAACAAAAGGAAATTAAATCAGCACTTCATAGACATGTTGCTCCCATGTTCTTTGCAACATGATTCACAATAGCCATGATGTGTACAAAACCCAAGAGTCCATCAACAAATGAATGGATAAAGAAATTGTAAGAGATACTTGGAATGTTATGCGAAGTAAAATAAGCCAAATACAGAAAGGAAAACACTGTGTGATCTCACTTATATGTGAAATCAAAAAAATTCAAATTTATTAAAACAGAATAGGATAGTGATTACCAACAGGAGGGAAGGAAAAAAAACCAGGGATAGTCAGGTGAAAGAATACAAATTTGGAGTTCTATAGTGTGAATAAGTCTAGAGATCTAATGTCCAGTATGAGGACTATAGTTAATAATATTATATTGTATACTGGAAATTTGCTAATAAAGATTTTAGGTGCTCTTATCTCACACACACACACACACGACACACACACACACACACATACACACAAAGGAAACTATGTGAGGGGATGGATATGTAAATTTGCTTTAGGATAATAATTTTACTATGAATATGTATATCAAAATGTCATGTTATACAACTTACATATGCATAAAAAAATAAAAGGTGCATGCCACTTTTACAAGTTACTGCCCTTACGGTCTATAGCAAGGTATAGTGAAAATTCTATTTATCATGGACAGGTAATGACAAGTTTACTAAAAATGTGCTGAAAACTACATTTACTATATAGCCTCATATATAAGAACATATGATGATGTATGAGGAGTCTTCAAAAAGTTCGTGGAAAATGTGTATTATGAAAAAACTATGCATGTATTTCAAATTTTTTTTGCATCAAAATAAACACATAACTTGTTATAAACATGTCTGAAGAGGAGCACTAAAAAGGACAAGGCATCAATTTGAAAATAGTCCCTTCAGAGCAACACGAATTTTGCTAAAAATGAAGTGGTGAATTCATGATGAATCTTAGGTGGAAGAATGGTGAAATCATTGGTGCTTTACAAAAGTTTGTAGGTACAGTGCCCCAAAGACATCAGCAGTTTAGATTGGATGAGACAATGAAGATAAAGTCTACAGCGGCAGACCATCCACATCAATTTTCAAAGCAAAAAATTATCTTGTTTTTGCCATAGTTGAGGGGGAACAATGATTAACAGCACAAACAATAGCCAACATCACAGACATCTCATTTGGTTCAGCTTACACAACTCTGACTGAAAAAGTGAAGTTGAGCAACCTTTCTGCTTAATAAGAGCTAAAACCATTGTGCCCGGGTCAGCTGCAGAAAAGAGCAGAGATTTCAATGGAAATTTACAAAGGAGTTGGATCAGAATCCTGAAGCATTTCTTCAAGGAATTATAGTATAGTTTTACCATTATTATCCTTAAGACAGAGCATAATCAAAGCAACGGCTGCCAAGAAGTAGAAGAAGACCAATCAAAGCAAAAGCAGAAGTCATGCAACAGTTTTTTTGGATGCTCAAGGACAATAATATCTGTTTATTATGAGGTGTATTGAGAAAGTTAGCCAAGGCGTTAGCAGAAAAAGGCTCAGGAAACCTTCACCAAAGAGTCCTTCTCCACCACAATAATGCTCCAGTTCAATCCTCTCATCAAACTAGGGCAGTCAAAGCCAGGAGTAGGGGTCAGTGGGGTGAGTCAAGTAAGTTGTATCTAGCTGACCCATGGGGATAGTCCCCAGGAGGTGGTTTTATAAGGCATGTATCTGGCTTGATTGCGCTGAGGAACTGTGAGGAAGTGAAGAAATGGAAACTGTGTCAAAGGTGACTATGCCCTGATTTTGGTATGAGGAAACAATCTATTTTTAAAATGGATGCCAAGGCAACATAATAGTAGTAAATCTATCTATCTATCTATCTATCTATCTATCTATCTATCTATCTATCTATCTATCTAGTGAGTGTGTACAGAGAGAGAAAGAACGAGAGTTTCAAATACACACACATTATAGGTATGCATGTATGCATAATTTTAAAAAGTAAAATACATATTGGTTCTGTGTTCAGACATGGCTGAAATATGTTAACATCTACTGCTGACACAGTGAGCAAACTGCAGTGTATAATTACAACTAAGTGGAAGAATATTTGGGAAAATAAACAAAAGGCTTTCAACTAAATATATATTAACTTTCAAGGAATCCCATAATTTAGTACTTTGTTTAGCAAAATTGTGAAGTGGTATGATTTCAGGGAATCGTGATGTTTAAGGGGGAAGCATTAAATTTTATATAGAGCAAAACACATATCCCTCTGAAGAAAAAAATAAATGTAATGATATTTATAATAGCTTGAGATTTAGAAACAACAAAAAATAAAGGATATGATGAGAATAAGGGATAATAGCTCATTCTCTTCTGGTATTTGTGATAAGGATTATTATTCATTCTCATATTTAAAATATCTTTTCATTTTATCTTTTGTTTTTCAGTGCATACATTCTGTTCTTTCTCTCACAACTGCCATTGGTTGCACAATTTTAACTCAACGTTAAATGAAAAAATGTTAGTAACATCTGTCTTTCAATTCATATTTATTGATACAACTTTTACTTAAGTGAATTAAAGTAGAAATATGTTTATCAGAGAGATAACTTCTGGCATTACAGATTAGGAAAGGCCAGAGTGAATGTTATTTATTTTACATTTTAATCTTATTTTGTACTTAATTAGGATGGCTTCATTCAGGAGCAGTAATCTGACATAAATCTTGTTTTCTGAATAGAGATGAAATATGAGCTTAATAAAACTTTTGTAACCTATCATCTTTAATTCAAATAAGATTTCTTATCCCTTACAGCTTTTCCCAGCAGCATGGCAATGCCAGTTATCGTTTGTCTCTATAAAGAAATTTGAGAACATAAGGAAGCTTTTTTTTACATAAAACTATATTTGAAAATTTTCATCTATTTTGTGACTTAGCCAGAAAGCTTCACATAAAGTGTAATATGTGAGAGTTTTAAATGTGTTATGTATGCATATAAAGACAGACATTGAGAAATTATTTTAATTTTTGTTGGCAAAGTGGATATACAATATTGGAATGTGATTTTGTACTGAAATTTTAAAAATTATTTTTATTAAATTGATTTTGTAAATTATTTAGATATTTCTTTTTATGTACAGCTACTCAGAATCATCTGTATATAGATAGATAATGGTTATAGAACTTTTCTTCAATTTTCCCGGTCTATTTCTCAGGATAAAAATGACTAACTGGGTTCAGGAAGAGAGAAGAATGATTATTTTTCATTTATTCACACCAAAAAATATTTATTTAACATGCATACTTCATTAAACTTTTTACTATAAATTAAATGATGTTTCTGTTTCAAATTAAAGAACTGAAATCAGAATCACTTTTCTATGATATTTCCATAACTGTTCTCTGTTAGCCACAACCTAAAATGACCTTTCATTATCTTTTTAATAAAGATCTGGCTTGTATGTCTTTAGATTGCTTTTGGTGTGTTTATTACTAATAAAATCACTTTCCTTTAGACTTTAACCAAAAAAAAATTGCTATCATTTTTTCCTTGTAAGAAACATTATAGAATTTCACTTGATATAATATCCTCCAGGTTCATTCATGTTGTTTCAAATGATAGGATTTCATTCTGTTTTATGTCTGAATAGTATATATGTCATTGTGTGTGTGTATATATATATATATATATATATATATATATATATATATAACACATTTTCTTTATCCATTCATCACCACATAGGCGTTTAGGTTGATTCCAGGACCAGGGGGCAGTATCAGCATGTGGTGGGGGTGGCTCACAGCTAGCAGGCTCCCCAATCCTCCAGTGGCAGGAGAGAGAGCACATGACTCTAGTCACAGGACTTGCAATGTTATCTGCCCTCCTTGTTCCTTCCTCAGCCCACCAGAGGTAATGTGGAAGCGACTGCTGAGAATACAATCCCTGTGTAGACCTGGAGCTCTGGGCCTGATGGCTCACAATGGTGTCAGTTCAGCGACCTGGGAATGGAAGCCAGTGGATCCCTGCCGTGTCTGCTCTCCAGTGCAGTGTTACTGCACAATCTCCAAGCAGCTCCCTGATCAATTTGGAGGTCTGCCATAGTGGGGGGCCCACTCACAGCTTGCGTTGCATTGTCCATGGTGGGGAGCATGGAGCCACGGGGTTCTCTTCCCTGACTTTCTCCATTTGTTTACGCTTCCCCCAGGTACCTTCCAGTCTTGCCAAGGAGATCACCCTGCCTCCCTCTCCTTCATAATGGGTGTCCCCAGTCACTTAACTGAAGATTCACAATGCTCTCTCCAAGGCAGTTTATTTGGAGGTGAACATGTACTTGCAAATTTTGATTCTCTCCTTGAGAGCAGTATGTGTGGGGTGCTTATAATCCTCATCTTCTGTTGTTTCATTTTTATTATTTTAAATGATAATTATGAAGAATACACTATGCATATTTAATTTATCCTAATATAGCTTCAACTATACCACTTCATGAACAATAGAGAAATCGTACAACCATGTAATTCCTTTACCCATCTCCCATACTTTGTGATTTTGTTGTTCTATATTTTACCTATATTTTAAATGCACAATATATCATTATGGTTTTTGAAATATCAAATATATTTTAAAGGAATGGAAACACTATTACTTTTAAAAGGTCTTATATAGAACCCTTTTGATTTCCTTTATTCTATATTCAGGCATGGGTACAAATTAGTAATATTTTGCTTCAACTTGGAAAATTATTTAAGCATGTTTTGTATTGCTGCATGTATACTGACCCATGTTTTATCAAATGGTTGAATCATTTTAAGTCAGACCTATTTCTATACCTTTTTTAAAAAGAAAAATAATAGTCATTGACTTGATGCAAAATAAATATAGTAGATTGTTAATCAGTCCTTTGAAAATTAAATTTTTGATCCCTGGATCATTGAGGATGATGACTGAGATGAATGTCTCCTACAATGCCAGCCAATAAAAAGGTAAACACCACAAAGGTCTGAGTGAGTGAACAGTATCCCAGTTTACTTAAAGAACCAAAGAAAAAGTGCTGAATATACTATGCTATTATTAACTATAGTCTTCACGTTGTACGTTAGATATCTACACTAGTTCATATTTGCTACTTTTGCTAAATAACTAGATTATAGTAGCTGTTGCCACAAAAAAATGAGGAATTCTGTGAGATGATGGAAATGTTAATTTGATTCACTATAGTAACTATTTTACTATCTATATGTATCTCATCACATCCTGTTGGTCTATTTTAAATATACACAACAAAATTTATTAAAAATTTAAAAAGTAAAAATGAAACTCAGTCTGCAAGAGTGTTGAAGATCTTGAATCATTAATTATAAACTGTAACTGGGTGATATTTTTTTCTTCCCCTCACTCCTGCCATTCTTCAGGCTAAAATGGCATTCCAGAAATAACAACCCAGAACACAGTAACATCAACAGGTCTTGTCTGATGATAACTGTCACATTGTAAATATTTAAGACTAATGGTTAAGAACATGAATGCCCCTCAGAATAATAAGTGATTTTGTGTGGTATGATAGAGGATACTGAACTGAGAATAAAAATCTGCATCTGAAAAAAAAAAAGAACCAAAGGAAATTACTTATCCTTCGTCTCTCTGTTCTTTGGATTATATACAATGGGTCAAGATCTAGTCATTCTTTTTAGAGATTTTGTAAGGAAAGACTATAAAAGCCATTAAAAATTCAAATATTAAATCATATTAATAAATCTCAGAGTAGGGTTTGTGTGGATGTTTGTGTATGTTTTATAGTTACAAACGATTGTAATTTCTGTTCCATATAGAGTGGCAGTGAATTATGTCAAAACAGACATTGTGCCTCTGTGTGAAACCATTGGGTTGCTTAAAAAGAATTTGAGATGAAGGGGAATGGTTTATGCTTATGAATGCTTCTATGCTTAACAAGCTTTTACCCGTATACAAAAAAATTGAATAGTTAACCCTTTAAATGTATTTTTATATAGTGTGGTATACTTGCCTACTAGTGACCTTACAAAAGTTAAATTCATGTTTATTAGTGTATTATAGATGTTTCATGTAAATATAGCTCATAATTAGCATATTGTATTCAGATCTAGCTATGATTTGCATAACAGTTTCAAAGGTAACTTAACATATACCATCATCTCCTCAGCATATCTTGTTGAGATTTAATTGGATTGTACAATAATTTTATCTAGTATTCATGTTATTAAGTGTTCCTGCTGTGTATTTATTTTTAATTGAAGGAATTAATTTTATAATTATTGGTGTTCACTTTTCTGTATTTATTCTCTTTAGAATACATTACCTGGATTATTTCTGTCCTGTAACACTGCCGTGTGAATGGATTTGTTAGAAATTTTCGTTTTATTTAACCCAGTGGACTGTGCCTAGGAATTCACTGGAGGTTGGCCCCTGAGGTGGGGGAAAGAGGTTTGGGGAACAAATTGATATCTACTATATTTTGAATATTCAAGATTTTTGCTTCAAAAAAAGAATGTGATATTGAGGCAGATTTCTTATTGCATTATTCATTTACAAATGACCTGATTTCTTGGTCTCATTACAGATCTCCTTTAAATAGAGATTCTTAAGGAATGAGGTTGCCCCACTTAAGAGTTATTACTACATGGTCCTTATATGCCTTAAGGAAACTATTTACCACGCTGAGATGTAGGGTGTGAGAGTGAGTGCTACCAGGACAAAAAGTGATTATGACTGAGGGAGGAACTGACAGAAAGTATATTAAGAATAAAGGCATAAATATAATTCCCATGCTTTACTGAAATGGAAAATACTTTAAGATATAAACAATTTATGCATGAAACAAAACCATTGTTTAAAGGAATCTGATATAGTGAATTAATTCACTGGCCCAGTAAGAAGAAGTTTATTTCTATTGTTGTAAGTACTTTGCATATAGTACATTTCTTAAATTTTTATTACAGTAGATGTGAAATATCCATCTTGTTGAATACATATTGGATTATGATTTTCATTTAAAGCAATGTGTTCAGTATCTTTCAGCAAAACACCTTTTTTGTGATAAATTAGATGACCAGTAAAAACAGGATTTTATGGTATAAATATAATTGAAAAATGCTGGGCATGAGAAATTTTCAAAAGTCCCCTTACTGAAGAATTTATCATAACCTTTATTATAAGAGTTATATTAATTATTCAAGATGCATAAACATTATTAATGTAAAATGTTTTCTTTACATATTTAAGCATTGATATCTTTAAAAAATAAAATATGTAATAAAGTCTGAATGAAACTGTCATTTATGAAAAACAATGTGATAAATATGTTTTCATATACATTTATAATAATATGCTGGAAATGAAATTATGTGCTACGTATTTTCTTTATTGGTAGTCCCATTTGTTTTAAAATTGCAATTAGCCAGCCTATTTTGGTGATATCCAGTTGAGTAAAAAAAGGGTTTTCATTTGAAAAGCAGAGAATTAAAATTAATATAGTATCATTTTTAGTTATGGTTTATCTAGTCTTGGTATTTAGAATTTTTTAAAGTGAGGTTAGGACATGTGAGTTTAGCACACACAACTTTTTTAAGAGGTTTTAACATAAGCATTTTTAAGCTCCTATTCTATGTAAAACTCTTTTCTGGGGATCTACATAAGGAAGAATATTATGAAGACACTAATCTTAAAAGATTATATGGTAGTAGAGAAACTTGAATACAAAAATGTTAAGTGAAGATACAGAAACAAATGAATGATGACTATAGAAAATATTAAATGTTGGCTGGGTAAAGAAGTCAGCATGAAGTTTTTCTTTTTTAAAAAAATTTTTATTCCATTGGCCATGCTAATCTTCTCTGTATCATTCCAATTTTAGTATATGTGCTGCTGAAGTAAGCACCAGCATGAATTTTTTTTAAAAAAAGATTCACATATACTAGAATCCTCAAATAAGAAAATGGATTTAAAAATATATAGTAAATTAGTGACAGAAGAAAAAGGACCAAGGAAAATATCTTTAAAAATTCAGCATTTAAAATCAGTGTGGGGAGACCAGAAAGGTTTTGGAAAAAATAATAATGAGAGAGAGAGAGGAGAGAGAGGAGAGAGGAGAGAGGAGAGAGGAGAGAGGAGAGAGAGAGAGAGAGAGAGAGAGAGAGAGAGAGAGAGAGAGAGAGAGAGAGAGAGAGAGAGAGAATGAATACTCCAGATAACCAGATAAAAGACTTTTTAGAAAAGGAGTTATTCAACAGAAAATCCTAGGGGGATTTTAGTAAAGTAAAGTCTGTGGAAAGGCCAATTCATTTCTTGATTAAATGAATGGTGATACTTTAAGGAAAACTTTTAGTAAGTAGAGTAAAGGGATCAGGGAGATTTTAAGTTATGGAGCAATAACCAAAAATTGAATGAAAAACAACATAACATTAGTATAAAAAATATTTTTTTTTTAAGGGAAAGGCAGACTGCCACTTACAGCGTCTCATTTGGATGTGTCTGGAGTGTTGGAAGTTGACTACCCTACGTTCTCCTACAAATGAACCTTGAGAGCTTGTTTGGAGGTTCTAGCAGGGGAGCGCATACCCTTGACCAAAGACCGGTCCTCTTCTAGCTGGAAAGGTCATCCTCTTCCACCGAGGCGCAGCTTCGGGAAGGACGCACATGGAGCAGTGAGGGAGGAGGGGGACACCCGCCTGGACAGCCAGATCAACCCTGGCGATCAATGGGGTGACAGATGTCGCAGCCAGATTGCCCTCACATCCTAGTATGAAAAATATTTTTAAAAATTAAAAAAAATTTAGTACTAGAGAAATTTGCTAACTATTGTAAATTATTTTGGCAATTTTTGTTAGTTTTTGGTGAGCCACTGTTAACACCTACAATAAAAAAATCAATGAAATTAGAAAATAGAGCACTTTATGTAATTCTCTGAAACAGCATTTGGAGAGAACAAAAACTAAACTGTTATTAGATTGTTTTAATGTGTTAATTCTCAGTCTAGAGTAATATTAGGATAAAATAATGTTTTGGTATTCAGAAACATTTCACTTTAAGTACTTGAAAATTATGCATAGATGGGAGGAAATGTAAATGTAGTTAAAGAATTATTGTCTATCCTAAACTATGGAATATTATTCCACAGGATTTAGATAAGCGATTAGGAACCTAATTTTCTATCGTGAGAAAATATTTTTAATATGTTAATTTTAAAATAATTCAAAAATTTAAGAAAGCAATATATTTTATACACACACACACTCTAAATAGAATTGCCAGTAAACTTAGAGATGAAGTAAGGTGAGGAAGATGGGATTTCCTAGAGTTTGGTATGCCTGTATATTGAGAGGAAAACTGGTAGTAGTGTGAAAGCTGTATTTAACATAAACAAAGGTTTGTTTCAAAGACATACTATTATTGAAAATATCTGGATTGTTCCCCCCTTGCAAATACTTAGACATTAAAAAAATTCTAATGTATTATGTATTTATAATACCCCAAACAAAATTCCAACTCTATTATTGGGCCTCAGGGGAAAAAAGAAACTTTTGGAATTTTCAGTACCATCAACATTAATTTTGTGTTATTTTAGAATGTTAAAATGGCCATATCCCCATTTGTAAAGTTTTTGTTCATTTTTATGTAAGTTCTTGATAGTAAAAGTGGTATACCAATTGAAAAATGTAGGTGGAGATTATTATCTTTTTATCTCTTCTGAAAATTATTAGAAACTGTGGAAATTGCATTACCAACAGAAAACACCTAGCTACTTTTAAAAACAGCTTTATCAAGGTATTATTGATATACAAAGAATTACACATATTTATTGTGTATAATCTGATGAATTTGGGCATATGCACACACCCATGATATCAGTACTACAGTCAAGATAATAGACATGTATCAATCACCTCCTGAAGTTTTCCTGTGTCCCTTTTTTAGCTTATTTTGTTTTGTTTGTTTTTATAGTAAGAATACTTAATATTAGATTTCCTCTCATAGCAAACTTGGAAGTGCACAATGCCATGTTATTGGCCATAAGCATTATTTTGTACAGCAGATGCATAAAACTTATTCATCTAGCATAACTGAAACTTTAGACCCACTGAAAAACATCTTTTTATTTCCCCACTCCCAGCTTCGGGCAACCACTATTATGTTCTGTGCTTCCATGAATTTGACTATTTCAGGTACCTCATGTTAATATAAATGGAACCATGCATTATTTGTCTTTCCGTGCCTGGCTTATTTCACTTAGCATAATGTCCTTCAAGGTCATCCATGTTGTCACAAATGTCAGGAGTTACTTCTTTTTTTAAGACTTAATTATACATCACTGTATGTATATACCACATTTTCTTTATCTATTTATCTGTTGATGTATATCTGGGTTGTTCTCATACTTTGGCTATTGTGAATAATGCTGCAATGAACATGGGTGTGTAATATCTCTTCCAGATCCTGATTTCATTTCTTCTAGATATATACCCAAAAGTGGGATTGCTGGATCATATGGAAGCTCTATTTTTAGTTTTTTGAGGAACCCCCACACTGTTTTCCATAGCAGCTGCACCATTTTATATTTCCACCAACAGGGTTAAGGGTTTAAAGAAATGAAAGGAGACACAAATCAATGGAAAAATATCTCATGTTCATGTGTTGGAATACTTAATATTGTTAAAATGCCCTAGCTGCTTTTTCTTTGCCTTGAATTTTTTTGTATAGAATAGCATGGGTAACATTCATGATAAGATACATATACCTCTCTAGTTACTTGCCAAGATACTACCACACCCATAGGACATAAATGAGATTGTGTGAGGACAGAAGTAAAGAAATATACTTTAATAATTAACTGTGTGAAATGGAAATCATTTAAAAATTATAGTTTATCTAATATCTAATTTGGTTTGTTTCCACTGATAGCTATGGATTTTTTTTTACATGCCTATGATTATAATGGAACAAGGGGTAATGAAAACATTTGTTTTATTTAAAACACACTAACCAGAAAATGTGGAAAGCTTGAAAATTTTAATGAGAACTCTCCATAGTTTGGGCAACAAGTAGGATGTACCTTCATTCTTAACTATCCTTCTCTTAAGCATGCTGCTTGAGGTCTTGTTTCTATTATATTCTAAGCAGTCCCAACGCTGATATTGAATTTGATTGTCAAAGAAACTCAGTCTTTAATGCAATCTAGCCAGATTAGCTAAAGTACATGCAGTCAAGCAATTTCAAAATTACCAATCCCCTAAAATTGAGTTATGTGAATAGCTGTACAACTTGGTAAATTTACTAATAATCATTGAATTGTACACTTAAAATGGAGTAAAGGCATGATATGTAAAAAAATAAATTAATTAATTAAAAAAATACCAATGCTGATAACTTAATTCTAGTAAAAATATTATTTTCATATATAAAATTTATACACATTATTTATTTTCCCCCTCTATTTTTGATCACATAGTAAAATGTGAAGAAAAATGCATTAACAATAGGTTGGATTTTTTTTCTCATAACGTTTAGAAAGTACAACTCAATTTATGAACAATAGTATTAGTAGTAAACTTAGTAAACTTCTTCTTATTCTTAACTATTTCACTGCTGCAAATCATTCATTCGTTCTTACCACCAAATGAATAATTGATATGGCATCCAGCATTTAAATATAGAATAACAAGAAGAGAAAAATATTTATATGGGAAGATAAAGGAAAAATATATAAGAAATATAAAATGGAAAACTGAAAAAAAAAAACAACCCTAGGATTTGTTAACTTTCATTAGAGAAAATTCAGTTTCATTAAAAAGGAGGATCTTTTGTAGAGAGATACAGAGAAAACTTAGGCAGAGTTTGTGATGCAGCAATTAAGGTACAGTGAAATTATAAAAGATCTCTAAGCACTGATAGTTAACACTTTGGATTTGATACAAATTATATACAATATAGCAATTTCCTTATCTATTTGATATTATTTCACAAGCTTATAAATACAATGGATGGAATTCTATACTTGCACCTCAGAACATTGTTTATACCATCTGCTTGCTTGTAATATTTCATTTCCATGACTTATAGAAGAAGAAGTTTTATTTTTAAAAAATAGATGTTTCACAATCTGACTGCAATCTACTGCTCTCTTTTCATCTGTTGTTGCTTCCAACATCTATTACTCTGAATTTCAACTTTTCCTATTTTATTTCTTCAAAATTATGTATTTTTCTATTACTTTTCAAAAAATTCTGAAAGTTTTTTGTCCCAGTACCTATGGTACTATCTCTAATTCAATAGCTTTTAGTTACTTTCTTATGATAGCATTTATAATTTTGAATTCTACTTTACTCATTTGTCTCCTCTATGAAAGAGACAATAAAATTAATCTTTCTCATGAGTTCTTGCATAGTGCCTGGAAATGAGTACAGAATCAATAACTATCTCTTGGAAAAATAAATACATTACACAATTTTAATATTTCCCTATATTCACAATTTCTTATGCAACTTTTGAGTTTCATCTCCTAAATCAGAGGTTTTGGAAACCTCAAAAGCCATTGTGTGGCTTTGACTCTACACGTAGGCCTTTTTTTCAATGAGTTCAGCATAAAGTCCAATTACACTGATGTCTGGAGACTCATCACTATTATAAAAATGTCATCTTGATGGTCCTTGTTAATCATACAGTCTTTTTCTTATTCATTTTAGCTCTAAAAGTTAAGTGATAATTGTATATCCCTTTTTGGCTTTGCTCTACTCTTTTACATGAAGTAATTGCTCATGCTTGCAGGGTTTAGGCGATTACATAGCAAGATTAATTATGTGCAAGAATTCCTACTTCCAGTTGTATAATAACTATATCCCTCTTTGTAGAGTACTTGACTTTTCTTTATGATGCTAAGACAATGATACAGGTCATTCACTTTGATTCAAAACTATTAAGAAATCATTTTTTTCTTTATAAAGAAGAGGTATTTAATAGCTATGAACATGAACAGAGTATGTGGAAAGAAATTTCACTTAAAATTAAGAATATAAATATTCATTTCTCAAAGAGATGAAAGCAGTTACTTTCCCTTAAATCTATGAGGACAATTTTAGCAAAGCAATATTTTAGCTATTTCTTTCTTTTATTTGTTTTCCCTTGCCTTTTTAAAAAAGTAACCATGGAGCACATGTTCCTGTCAATCACTGCGGTAATCATTTATGCTAAACAGATGAGTAGGTAAAATAAATAAATAAATAAATAAATAAGAGAAGATTTGGTTTTGCAATGATTGAAAAGAAAACCATGTGCTGAATGAACTGGTAATATTCAGATTACATGTTGACAAATATAATGTTCAAATATAATCATTCTTTTGACAAGAAGGGAAAATACCTTCCTCTGTAAATTAGTAAATAGGCATTCTGGTCATATATTTCAGTTTCTTTTGCATTTGAAGAATTAACTCCATACATTAAGTCAATTGTGGGGCTCAATGTTATATAAAAAGTTATTCTGTAATAGGATTCTGGCAAGATACAAATATAGTCAAGGAGTAATTAAAGAGAACTTTAAGTGAGGAGGTATTGTCAGGGTCAAGAGAACCAACAGGGTTTGATGATGTGCCCAGAAGTTAGTAAGAGTAGAAAACTATCACCACCCTTTCATGAAAAGGAGAAGGTATGTTACAGGAACTTCAAAGGGTTCTGAAATCATGGGGCCTCCCCAGTAGAGCTGTGGTATTTGATACAGGTGAGACAGCCATTACGAAATGATTGTTGGCTGCAGGGGTAGCTTCTGAGAAAATAAATAACAAAACCTCTCTCTCCCTCAGATATTTTTCTGAAGTCTCTTATTATCCAGACTCGACTAGCAAATATTAATAGGTTATACAGGTCACCCTTCTGAGACACGGAGCAGGGAGGGAAAGGATGAAGAGCTGATTTACAGGACCACACAGAGGATATTCAGCATACATGCTTACTTTACAACCAAGAACACTTTTCTAATGTTGAAAACATTGATTTTCAGATTCAATTTCTACCTACTTGGCCAGTGCTTTGGTTGATATTTTTCTATGCAGATCAGTGATGAAAGGTTAATAAGGACTACTTTACCATAAATCTTACATCCAAACTTTAAATGTATCTCTCTTCACAAATTGAAATGTAGGCACTGGAGTTTGGCAATGGTAGAAATATGTTTTTTTTTTTTTTGGATAAAAATAAAAAAAAAATTTGAATAATTTTTTCAGAGATATATTGGAGTAGGGCACTAATAGAACTCCTAAAACTATATAAGATAAGGAAAGGTCCCATATAAGGGACATGAGAGCACTGATTTTATCTATTCACATATACTCACTACCTAGAAAAGTGCCTGGGCCACATTAAGCTTTCAATATCTATTACATTGAACATAATAAAAAACGTTGACTTTCAATATTGTCACTAACTTTCTTTGTAGGCTTAGGCAAATCATCTTCTACCAGTGTCATTCTCATTATCTGTCAAATGGAGTCAATACTATCAAGTTTTTTATCAAGGTTTTTTTCAAGGATTACCTAAGATTAAAGGTTGGATCAATTATTACTGCCATAGTTTTAGGTCACATAAATCAAACATCAGTAATTTCCTATGGTTAAATCTAATTCATTGTTAATCTTTTTTGTGAATTCTAATGTGAAAAGTTTAAGGAATAAAAAAATTAGCAGGAACTTTTATTTCGTGTTCAAACTTTTCAAATAAATATTGAGATTTTAGAGGTTAAAAAGTAGGTCTCTTTTTTACTCAATTATTAATAAAAGCTATCAATCATTAAAATTAATTGACTGCTTTTTTCTAAGCCCAATGTTAGGGACATCAGTTGTTTTTCCTCATGAAGTAAGAAATTAATGTTGTAGAAGGATGTTTTCTTTACAAATCAATAGAAGATTTTACAGCTGAGTAGGGAAAAAAATAACAGCATCTAAAAAATTTTTCCCCTAATTTCTCACAGGAAAATATTGCTCAATATGCTCACTAACCATCCCCTTTCTGCTAACATTTAGGCCTCCAAACAGGGTACATTTCAATTGATTAGATTTTTATTCACTAAAACATAATTGCATTCTAGTCATGCTTCCCTGAGATTACAATTTAATTGGCATTTAGGTGTTTTTGAACTATTCAGCCACAAACATACAAACTATCTTAATTCACTCACATAGAAAGATATTCAGGTTAACTATGACTAGATCAATGAGTTTAGCTTTGAGAAGGAATCCTTATTTTCTAATTATTTTCAATCACCTTTGTGGTCTCATTGACCTGCTGCAGATGTAGGGGGAAAGTGCTATGAGAGCAATATAGGTAGCAACCAATTTTTCTTGCTAAGTAAGGCTGTGATGTGGAAATATTTCCAAGGGTTTACTCTCTAGAGTAAGGAAAATGATCTCATTCTTGTTATTAAGAGAATTTTTCTATTGGGCTATTTTTAATAATATTCTTTCTAAGTTATGCACCTAAACATAGAAAAGGTACAGCAAAAATACAATATAAAAGATTAAAAAATGGTACACCTTTACAGGGCACTTACCATGAATGGAACATGCAGGATAGGGAGTTGCTCTGGGTGAATCAGTGAAGGAGTGATGAGTGAATGCGAAGGCCTAGGACATTACTGCACACTGCTGTCGACTTTAGAAAGAGTGTGCATTTGTGAGTACTAATCAGCCACACCCTGTTAACTTGAGTTAGAAGGCGCTATAATGAGTTATAGGGTTGTTCCCCTTACCATTGGTTGATGTTTGTGTGAAAGAGCCAACTGTCGGGACATTCTTTTGTGCCCCTAGTACGCTCTGGTATCCCAGGTGGGGTAGTTTAGTGCCCCAAGATTTAGGGGGACCCTGTAGCTCCCAGGAGGTTGCTTGATCTCTACTTCCACTGAGGTGGGGGGAAGGCAAGAGTGGTCATTGCTGGATTGCGAGAGACTGAAAAGGCTTTATAAAGCCTTGGCACAGCTCAGAAGTTGCTTTTCTGGCCACTGATCCTCCTCAGCTGGTAGGAGGATCAGGGCAAGCTAGAAACCCAGAAGGCTATTCACCTGGGAAGGGGCCTAAACTGTTGAGTACTACAGCCTGGGGCTGGGATCTTTCCGCCCTTGTCCAGTAGCACAATTTTCCTGCAGGGAGGAGTGAGTGCTATCCCAAATCACTGCCACTTGGACGCCCCAGCAACTCCCATCAGTTGAGACCAAGTATGTTCCCTCACCACCTGAGTCCAACTCTCAAACCTCCTCCCAGTCTGTGTGTCTGACCCAGCAGTGTGTCTCTCTGGAACACCGGCAGGCAGGGAATTCCTTCTTTGTGCACCCTTATTCCACTACAAGTCCCCCAAGGAAGAGGAGTTGGCTCCTCTATCTGTGGGACCTCAGCTGGGAGCACGCTCCTGCCTGAGAGAAACAGCTGCTCATGGTGGAGGATCTGAGATGGAGTCTTGGGGCCCAGGTGCAGTGCTGGGATCTCCTGGTGGTGTCTTGGGCCTGGCAGCAGCTCTGGAGACACAGAAGTGGAGTCTCAAGCTCTGGTATGTGAGCCTCAGAGGCGAGACTGGGGAGAAGCCAGGAGTAGGGCTTCTGACAGGGCTTCAGAGCCAGGAGCAGGGCCGCAGGGGCAGTGGGGCTGATCTGACCTGAACCTGGAGGGGGGCGTAAGGGCTGAGTAGGCAGCAGCAGCTGCTGCTGGATATTTACATAAAGGAAAAAAAAGCCATTTTACCAAAAAGACACTTGCACTTGAATGTTTACTGCAGTACAATTCACAATCACAAAAATATGAAATCAACCCAAGTGCCTATCAATTCATGAATGGATTAACAAAATGTGGTATATGTATACCATGGAGTTCTACTGAGCCATAAAAAATGATGCATTAACACCTTTTGTAACAACCTGGGTGGAACTGGAGACCATTTTCCTAAGTGAAGTATCACAAAAATGGAAAAACAAACACCACATGTACTCACTATTAAATTGGAACTAACCCATCAGCACTAATGTGCACAGATAGAAGTAAAGGTCAAGGGAAATGAAGCAGTTGGGAAGGGGGAAGAGGGGATGGGTGAAATCATACCTAACGATGTACACTATTTAGGTGACGAGCACACTTACACTTTGACTCAAGCTGTACAAAAGCAATCTATGTAACCAAAATATTTGTACCTCTGTAATATTCTGAAATTTAAAAAAATAAAAATAAATAAATATTAAATGTATGGAAAAAAAAACAGTATACACTTAGGATACACTAAACTTATTTTAAAAATTGTCTTTGTTCTGTTAGGTAGATAGTGAGGAATTCTGGGTCTCCTAGGGAGGAAAGTTTATGCCTTGCCTTGGTGCAATTGCCCCACCTGGGAAGAAGGACAAGGGTGGGCCCCAGGCCCCTGTCTTCATCTTGCCCCTGCTTAATCCTGCCCTGAGCTACTGCCATACCTGGGGGAGGAGGAAATACCCTATGAACCTGCCAATCATAACTTAGCTCACCAGCTGCAAATGAATGCAGAGGACTCTCTAGCCCACAGGCCAAGCAGCAGTGGTAATATAGAGTCTGGAAATTGACCTAGAACAATCCACATGTGTAATAATGTAACTGCCAACTGTTCAATCAAAGTGGTTCCATGGTGACATCCACAGGGAGGTCCCAAGGAGGCACTATACAACAAGACTGAGACCTTAACCAGCCCCTTTTTGCCCTTCCTATTTCTCTCCATTTGCTGCAACAATGGGTCCAGTCTTCATCTGTGGGGTATGTATCACGCTCTGTAAAGCTGTATCTTGCTCTTGCCCTAAATCCTATCTTTCTGTCCTCAATAAACCTCATTTTTGTGCTTGCCTTACTTTGCTGTGTCTGGTCATTCTTTGACCATGAGCACATCAAGAACCGACATCTCAGACTGAAACCTGACAGTTCCATAATAAATTGGCCTTAGCTTACTGTAATTCTTTTACTTTGTAAACTTTTTTAAATCTTTTAAACTTTTTGACTCTTTTGTAATAACACTTAGCTTAAAACACAAACATACTGTATAACCATAAAAATCTTTTCTTTCTTTATATCCTTATTCTATAAGCTTTTTTCTGCTTTTAAATGTTTTCATTTTTATTTAGTTTTTTTTTTCTTTTAAACTTTTGTCTTAAAAACTAAGACAAAAACACAGTAGCCTAGGCCTACACACAGTAAGGATCATCAACATCACTGTCTGTCATCACATCTTGTCCCATTGGAAGGTCTCCAGGAGTAAAAACACCCAGGGGGCTGTTATCTCCTATGACAGCGATCCTTCTTCCGGAATACCTCCTGAAGGCCCTGCCTGAAGCTGTTTTACAGTTAACTTTTTTAAAATAAGGTGAAGGACTGCCTTCTAAAATGATGATAAAAAGTATAGTACAGTAAATACATAAACCAGCACATAGTCATTATCAAGTATTATGTACTATACATAATTTTATGTGCTACACTTTTAAATGACTGGCGTGCAGTAGGTTTGTTTACACCATTGTCACCACAAACACACTAGGAATGCACTGTGCTATGACTTTCTGATGGCTACAACGTCACTAGGCAATAGGAATGTTTTAGCTTCATTATAATCTTATGGGACCACCATTCTATATGTGGCTCTTCATTGACTAAAACGCTATGCAACACATGACTGTATGTGTATGTTTGTGTGCATTTATATACCCCATAGTTTCTGTTTTTGTGGAGAACTCTAACTCATACAGGCAGTTAAAATTTCCTTATTTCATTTTTTAATATGCTAGATCTGACTAGTAATGTATGTCATAAGTCACTGTGAATGTGCAGAGGGAAAATTAAGACTAAAGTTAGTGTAAAGCTGTCCCTTTATAAAAGAAATCTGCATTAATAACATGCAGATAATAATGTGTTCCACATGACCAATACAAAACACAAATAAACAATGATCTGATTGTCACTGACTCCTTCTATCAGTATTGTAGAATTTGTGAAAGAGTTAAGTTTATTCCTGAAGGATATTTAGGCAAAAATAATTTAGTTAACTTTAAAAAAAATCCACCTCACTTAGATTCACATCAGCCATGTCCACACGATATAATATTCTGAGTTTGCCAATAACATATTTTATAACTGAGCATATTCGTGGAAAAAAGGTGAGATAATGGTAAAAGTTAAATTCATCATGGTGATAAATTTACAATTCTCATAAAAATTCATATCCTATACTACCTAGATAATTGTGGTGTATGTATAATTAGATGTTTGCTAAAAAATATTCCATAAAAGTCATATTATTTTTGAATAACTTATATTTAAAAATAGACATACAATAAAAATATAGAAATCTAGTATTTATAGCATAATTCTACATCCAGGCAATTCTTGGCTTCATATGATCTCATGTAGCTGATATCTCTTGGCTTTTATTCTAAATACTAAAATTTTTGGTGCTCAGTTTAACAGTATAAGTGGCAGATGGGTGGCATGTTATTTTGTTCTCTGTTTTGCTTAATCAGTTTACAACAATGAATAGCTTAATATCTTTAAATTCATCAAATTCAGTTGCTTGGTATTTTAGAACTAACACTCAACTGGAAAAACTTGGTTTCCTCTCCTATCTTGCTCTTTTTTAATTTCATGACATTGTGCAAGTTGTCTAAAAATCTCTGGGCTCAACTTTCTCATCTGTAAGATAAGGAACATGGACTCGGTGATCTCTAGAGCCTTGTCCAATTCCAAAATTCTGCTGTTTTAATTTAGAGTATTTATGCTTAATTTTTCCAGTACTGCCCTGCATTAATCTCATTTGTCAGATAATGATAAAATCTTAACATCCTTTTGAACTTAAGGTAGATAAGGGCATTTTTATGTACATACACTGATAATTCAGTATGGCATTGTCTCAATTATCTGAAAATTTCTTTGTAAATGATACTTTCTCATACTGCATTACAGTAATAGGTACTTCATTTATCAATTTTGCTTCAAGTAGCCACAGCTTAAAATTTGTGTTCTATTGGTCCCTTGTGTGTAGATTAATGCCTAAAAGGAAATAATTGCTATAGATAATTTATTGGCTATGGCGACATATAAGTAGTCATTCTTTCCCTTGTAAGGGTACCATAATTATTGTGCCACCTGTAGTTATTCAGCTTGCTGAAATACATATCCCATTCCTCCTCAATTATTTTTATCCTCTTGCTTCTCAGGGATTTCCAACTTTCTTGTTGCAAAATAGAAAAAAAAAAAAAAGGCCCATGTGGTTTTATACCCTTGAATTTCTGCCAGAGTAAGAAGCAAGACAACTAGAATAAATGAAATAAATTATTGAGAAAATAAAATTTGACAACAGCATAAACTAAGAACCGGTTATAAGTACAATACATACAACAGAGTCACTTTTATAGTTTTTATGAATTCTAATTTCTCAACACTGTATGAAAGTTATTTCACTGCTAATTCCAATCTACCCCCAAATATTCTCTACTGTGCATAGACAAAGAGAACTAAAGTGTAAGTTATCTTGATTAACAAAATGATACTTACATTTTGTTAGTAGTAGTATCTGCAATCCGTTAGTAGTAGTATCCGCAATAATACTTACCCCTCCACAAACATGTACATTCATACACTTCCTAAACCATTTTATTCAGACTGTAGTGATTTTATTTTAATATCATGTAAAGATACAGACTATATAAAGAAAATATGTCAATTATGCAATATTTCTTTTCAATATTTGCAGGAGTTTCACTTTTTAAGGAAATCCTTATAACATTCACTCTCATAGCATCATGTACTTTGAAAGTACATTTTTATGCTATGATACAGCATGTTTATTTTTGCAATCATATTTAATTTTCGGCCTCACCTCTAGCCTCTAAGCTCTATTTGAGCATGAACTACTTCTTGTTTTGGTAACCATTGTGTCCCCTTCATGTAACACGTTTCCTTGAAGATGAGCTCAATAATTATTTGTTGAACAAATAATGCAATGTGTGCTCTGATGACATAGTTCAATAAAAATGGATGGAATTAAAATGGCATTAGATACGCTATAAATACAAAAAAATCTTTACAGCATTTATATATATTCAATAAAATGTAAGTGATGATTTATTACTTTCCTATCAATTTTTTTGGGAAAATGAGTTTATTCAATGGATGGAAGTTTGGTCAAGATATCTTCTAAAATTGCTTGCAGATTAAGATTCTGCCTTACAAAAATGCATGTTTAATAAGAATGATTGGGTCAAAATGATATGGATGTGTTCCATTCTAAAATAGTCTATTGACTATTTTTATACACATGAAGTACTAATAAGAATATTTTTCATGTTTTCTCATAAATCCACTATTTTTTAAAACACTTTGGAAATAATGCAGAACCTATAAGTGTATTTGTTTACCTTTGACCTTAATGCAAACACCCAAGTCCAATTCTCAGTAGTATATAAAGAAATATACAGGAGACCTAAATAGGATGTGAGTTTTGTGAAACAAGAAATGTTTTGCAAGATAAAAATATAACTCATTACAAAATGTTGCTAACTTAATATATAGGCATATTCATTAAGTTAGACCAAAGTTTAATTTGTCATTGTTGTCTTTTTGATAAATGAATACAGATATGAATTCAAAAACATGGTGATTACGAGCATAAAACTTGACAAATAAATATTCAGTTTCTGAACCTGCTGCTCATACAGGATGCTGCAAAAAATTCAGGTTATATATCTATAAGAGAAAGGTAATAATAATAGAATCAATTTACTAGGTTAGTGCAAAAATTAAATAAGAATATAAGGAAATATACATAAATTTTTCATAAAAATTATTCAGTAAATTTTAATTTGAGCAAGAAGAGGATTATGGGGTTTTTTTGTTTGTTTTTTGTTATTTATTTATTTATTTTTGGTTCAAAAGCACTATCCACTGATATATCCAAACTCAAATCTATTAGCCAATTCAGGGCCTTTCTCTTTTCCTGATTCAGGATTTCCACACACATGCAAGTTTTCTCAGGAGAGGAGGGAAGTTTTGGCTTCTTCATTATTTCCTAGCTTCACATCCTTCACATATTAGCTGAATTTCTGGCCTCCCCCAAGTGAAGGAGTAAGTGGTAAGGAAATTTTACTTGCTTGGTACACTGATGATCTTCCATTAGTCCCCTGTGGTTACAGCAGACACAGAATGCTGGTCATTCTCTCCTGACACACACCTATGAGCTTTCTCAGGGACTCTCTGTTCTCTCTATGAGGACTTCATACTGCAATTCTTTTAAAAAGGATCATGGTGCTGGTTGCTTTTCACTCCCCACTTTAGCCCTTAGGACCTGGCAGGTTTCTATTTGGCTGCTTTGTCTCATCATTAGTAGGAATCTCCTTTTAAATAGCCTACAACCAGCACCCTGACCCTGTTGCAGGTAAGAGTAGAACTCATTCGCAATACAGCCTTTCTCTCTTCTCTCAGTAGCTTGCAGGCAGTTTCAGCCAGCTTTCCGCATGAGGCTTCCGGACTGTCAGAGCCAACTCCATTCTTTCCTACTCCTCAGGGGGTTCATGGCAAGTTTTTCAAGTAAACTTTTGATGACCTCTTCCATTCATATACTTTGCATGAAGAGAATATATCTTTTTGTTTTCTTTCATGGTTCTGAAGAAGTGTTCAACAATAAAGTTTATAAATTCATGGTCTATAATATGATTTAAAAAGTATATCTTAGGCTATGGACTCCAGGGACAATGCAGAAAGGGAAGGGAGAAGAGGGAGTAGGTTTAAAGCATGCTAGAAGCCTTTTATTGTTAGCTGAAGTAAAACTTAAATAAAATTTGTACATTTTGTAATACTACAAAATGAAACCCACAACTGTCTTATCATACACTTGGATGCAAGTATGTAACAAAGGCAACGACACTTTGTTTTTGGATTCTTTTCTAATTAATTGCTTATAAACTAACAGTGTCTGAGAGGTGAATTAAATTATTGCCTGAAGTCTTATGCATCAGTTTGCTTGAGAGCAACCATATAATTATGCATACACTCTTGGACACATTTCATGGTGAACAAGAGCGCTAACTACCTGATACTAACAAGGGTAAAGTAGACCGTCACAGGTGATGTAGACATACGATCACTACAGTCAGGAAACTTTTGTACACAAGAAAACTTTAACTGAAAATGGCTTAAAATATAAAAAAAAAAATCATAATAATTAATAAAAAATAAAATGTGTTGTCATTTTCAGTTTTTGTTGACCTAGTAGTCTCAAGGACCTAGGTTCTTTTCATTTCTTCTCTCAGTCATCTTTAATTTGCCAGCCTGCTTCTCTCCTCGTGTGTGAAAGTTGGCTACAGCAGTTCACAGCATAAATCTCTCATGAAATAGAATCCAGAGGTAGAAAGGTCTCTGTCTTGGGAGCAAGATAATTTCTAGAAAGTTTCTCAGTAACCTCCCATCACTTCTTACTGACTATCAATATGTCATTGCTACATCCATCAGTGCAAAGGGAAATGAGATTTACCCTTGGAACCAGTGTTATGGGAAAACAACTTTGAATCTTATGGGAAAACAAAATTGGGTCTCTTTCAGAAAAGAAGAAATATGATGGTTGCTTGGGAGGTAACCAATACTGTCTGCTAAATCTCTATCCACTACCCAAACCCTTAGTTCTTTTCTGAAAAGTCTTATGGTTAAAATGTCTTTACAAATAGATATTTTTATTTCTATATCTCCCATCCTCAATTTTTTCTACATTTTCTATTAATTCCCTGAGAAATTCTCGATGTGAATTATGATAGGAACTTTTACTATAATTCAAACTTATCTATTGAAAGTGATTTTATTAGGATAGAGTTTAAGAATAGATGTTTTCTGTATAATTTTAAAATAAAAATAATATTAGTGTTTAAGTGTTCATCCACTCGTAATCAAAATAAGAATAGGCAGAATTTTCAAAAATTAAGACTTCTCCAAATTAATAACTTATAGACAGCATTTAGTAAAGTGTGATTTTAAAGACAATATGATAATATAGTTATCTGAACTTCAATAAAGGTTATTATATACATTAAGTAAGGGTTTTCACTTTAACAAATTACTCTTCTTAGTCCAGGATGAATATTTAAACATGAATCTGTACATATTTATTACATCAAATATTGTTTTGGAAAAAAAAATCAGCCATAAAATATGAAATGCTTTTCTAAATAAAATTTAGAAAAATTATGGCTGTCTCTTTAAGATTTTAGAGAGAAATAAAATACTCAAATATTACAGTTACATGTTATGGATATTTTTTTCTTTCATTTACTGAGTTAATTAGAAGGGAAAGAGGAGGATTCCAAGAATTGTAATACTCAGAATTAAAACCAATTAGAAATCTTACACTTAACTATGCAAAAAGCCAAATCATGCTATTTCCTTAGAAATATCCTCTTCCCACAGTTTCCGTGTCACTGAGTGACAACTTCATCTGCCAGTTGCTCAGGCCCAAAACCTTAGGATCATCCTGTGTTCTTTTCTTCTCACCTATCCATGAGCAAATCTTATTTACTCTAATTGACAATTGTTAAGTTCTTGTCTGTCATCTCCAAAACAAATCTATGTTCCACTTTTTTAAAAACTATAAACATACTAGTTTTAGTTTATTTCTTTTTTTATTTCAGAATATTATGGGGGTACAAACGTTTTGGTTACATAAATTGCTTTTGTACTGCTTGAGTAAAAGTTGTAAGTGTGCCCATCCCCCCGATAGTGTGCATTGGACCCGTTAGATGTGAATTTACCCCTTCCTCCCTCACCTGTCCCACCTGCTTGATTTAGGATAAATATTATTTCCATATGTGCACATAAGTTTTGATGGATTAGTTCTAATTTATTGGTGAGTACATGTGGTGTTTGTTTTTCCATTCTACTTTTTTATGTTCTACTTTTTGAAGCCGGCCGAGCACACTGCAAATCAACTGCTGATTTACCACCTTATTCTCTGTTAGTCCCTGCCAATAGGTAGAGTAGGGAAAGCTAGAGCGAGACTGGAAGTCAAGAAGAGGAAGAAGGAAATGTTCTTTCCTATTTTTCCCCTCTCAAATAACTGTATTTATTTCAGTTTTTTGAGGTACAATTGATATAAAAATACCTGTATATATTGAATGCACACAATTGGATGAGTTTGGACATATGCATGTACCCACAGCCATCAAGGGAATAAACATATCCATCACCTCCAAAAGTTTTCTTGTGTCCACTTGTTTTGTTGTTGTCGTTATCATTGCTGTTCCTATTCTGAAGAAGAGACTTGATCCTTTCCTGTTTCTGTCAGTAACATTGTTTTATTACAAGAATGGTGACAGGTCGTTCTAGTCATAGCAGTTACAGCAAGTTTGCGGTTTTGCTAATGCTTGCAGAACCATATTGATCATACTTTCTAGAGTCACCAGCACAAATTGAGTAACATGCCCTCCTCTGAAGTCTGGATCTCAGTCCAGAGGGGCTCCTCCTTCACACTCATTGGCACAAGCGACCACCGTGTAGCCCCATTTCCTCAGATGTGTGTGTTCCAGCTTTATGGGGCTCTTATGAACTGAATGTTTATGTCCCTCCCCCTGCCCAGATCAATATGTTGAAACCATAACCCTCAGTATAGCTGTATTTGGAGATGGGGCCTTTAAGGAAGTAGTTAAGGTTAAATGAGGTCATAAGGGTACCATGATCAAATAGGATTAGGTACTTATATGAAAAGACACCATTTACTTTCTTTCTCTTTCTCTCTCTCTCTTTCTCTCTCCCCTTTCCTTTCCTCTAGCCACAAGCACGAGCCCTGCACCAAGGAAAGGCCATGTGAACACACAGTGTGATTAAGTGTCTATTGCAACTCAAGGGGCAACCCTCACCAGAAACTGACCATACTGGCACCACAAATTTCAACTTCCAGCCTTCAGAACTGTGAGAAAACAAATTTCTGTTGTTTAAGCCACCTAGTCTGAGGTATTTTGTTACGGCAGTCAGAGAAGACAAATACAGGGCTCTTCTCCCAAAATTCTAGGATTTAATAATTTCAGCCCATTTCCTTTTCTAGCTCTAGCTCTAGGCATGGTAGCTGCTTCATAGTGCTGTAATGTCTTAGAAATCTCTTTTTTTGTTTATTTGTTTCTTTCTTTCTTTTCAGTTCTTCAATTTCTTGTTAGGTGTTCTTTATATTAAATTCTTTCTGCCTAAGGATTTCAGGCATGATTTTCCCGCAATTGGCCCTTGCCTGCTGCACTTAAAAATACATTCAAAATTTTATTGTTTGGGTCTTGATTTAAAAAAACCATTATATAATATAAAAAAAATACATTTATGAGACAATTAAAAATCTTTGCTGACTTAATATTTGGTGATATGGGATAATATTAACTATTTAAGAGTGATAATGATACATTTAAAAATAGAGGTATATCTTGAAGTATTGATGGATGAATGATATAATGTACCTTACTTTAAAATTATCTCATGGAAGCAAGACCCCATTTGTACTAAAAATAGAAAAATTAGCGAGCTGTGGTGGCTCATACTTGGTAGTCCCAGCTACTCGGGAGGTTGAGGCAGGAGGATCACTTGACTTGAGCCCAGGAGTTTGAGGTTGCAGTGAGCTATGATGATGCCACGGCACTCTACCTGGGGTGACAGAGTGAGACTCTATCCAAGAAAAAAAAAAAAATATCCCATGGAAGGCAGAGCTATGGACTTGGAGAGGAAGAAATAAAACCATATTTAATTACTGAACCTGAGGGATGAGAACATGGGGGTTCATTATTCTATTTTCTATATTCTTGTATGTTTGAAAATTTACATAATAAAATGTTTATGCTTTTGTGTATATATGTATATGTGTCCACAATTAAAATATGAAATGTGTATATTGATCCAAACTCTGCTGACTTTTCACTTTCTCCACTGCCACTCCCTTTTATCTCCTGATTGCTACAGTACCTGCCAACCAATCTCCCACCCAACTTCTTCTCTTGCCCTCATAGAGTTTCTTTTTGACATAACAGAATAGTCATTTTAAAATGGAAAGCCAAATCTTTCTCTTCTGCTAAACACTCTTTGCTTGGTATTCTGAGTAAAAGTAGAATATACTGTAATGTCTTTAATAGTGTTCTAGATGGTCTAATCTCAATCACTCCCTGCCTTTAACTCCCTAAGTGGGTGGGATGTGAATCCACCCACTCCCCACCCCAGCCCCATTCCATGCCCCACCCCAGCCCCATTGCATGTACTGTAGCCACATCAACCTCCTTTCCATTTCTTGAACACACCTATGCTGTTACTTTTTGTTGGAACACACTTCCAAGATGTCTGGCTGGACCCCTCACTTCCTGCAGTTCTTCTGTGGCTACAGCATTTAAAATTAGATCATACAAGTTTCTATCCCCTTCATTGATTTCTTTTTTCCCCCACTTTTTTAGTTGCATTTAATAAAACTATAATACGTTGTAGTAACACGAATTCAAAAAGAGTAACTATGAGTTTGACAACTGATTTCTGTCTGGTCTCTGTTCTTAAAGTGGGAGATAGAATGACTATGTCCATTAGAGAAATGACAGGCGACCTTTACTCAAGAAATCAATGGTCCCCATGCCCCTAAATATCCTTTGGACTAATCTCCCAGGGTAGAACTTTCCAAATGGGTGCCCCCTCATCAAGAGATCCAGAGATTCCTGGAATTTTTCCAGGTGTCCTTTGAATACTGGCCAATGTCAGGATGGAAGGAGAGTGATTGTGCATGTCCATAGAGTCCTGGTTTATGCTAGTTGTCTGGTATAAAATATTAATAGTACCACCTTTCATCCTTTCATAATAAAAACTGTTTCTCTTTGATAAATAATAAGGGAACACCATCAGAGTCCTTACATCAGTATTTAAACTGGAGTGTGCAACAACCACCTACTGATGTAAAACGGCAGCCAGGACCCTGTGATATTTGAAGGATGCTAAAATCCCTTAACACTTTGGTTTGTCAGGATTGCAAGATAGCTAGGCTCAAACATTTCATTTCATTACCATGAAATAACCTCAAATGCTTTCTGATTAAATGTTGTGTACTCTGTTTATTATATAAAGAAAGGGCTTATTATACTTAATATGTTCTGGGAACTGTATGTTTTGGCTAATTTTTGTTTATTGTCTGTCTTCCCCCCTTTATAACATAATCTCTATAAAAACAAAAGTTTTTCTGTTTTGTTCACTGTTGTGTCTCCAAAATCTGATATAGTGCCTGGCACATTGAAGCTGCTGAATAAATATTTGTTGAAAGTAATGGATATTCTAGAATTCATTCTGTACTTGCCATCTCTAAAATTGATCTCGTCATTCTTATGCTACTGCCTTCTAATATGCTTTTTGTCTCCCTCAAGACAAAAAAAAGTCATTTTCAAAATGAAAATGGAATTCTAGCAGAGGCTCCTTTTTGTGAAATTTCGTTCATTACCTTGTACTTGTGAAGCATTTAAGTTTCCCAGAGTCTCAATGGTGTGATGGTTTATGTCTTTATTCTATGATTCATTCACTTTTATAAGCTAAATAAGAAGTGCAAACTTGCAAAGAGGATCATATTAAAAGGGCACAGTCTATCAGTTCATGAGCTTTGGGAATTTTCTTAAAGTGCATTTGGATGTTATACAAAAGTTAGAAATATATGAATTTAAATTAAAGTGTGTTTTCCAGAAATGAAATATTATCAACTGAAACACTTCAGAAGTGAAACAAATATGAATATCTTATATAAGATAGTTATTGTTATATAAGACATTCAAATATTTCCTGTGTCATATAATCCATGTTTGCATACATAAGTCATGTTGGACTTGAAATAACAAAATTAAGTAAGTAGAATCGATTATAAGAGTTTTTCTATAATATGTAGAAAAGTGGAGCAGCAAATATTAGCAACCAGACCTTTTGATTTCAGTTGAAGATTAAATAAAAATGGCTTAACTTCATGCATTTCCTCTCTTTCCATTTGACAACTAAGTATTGTGGATAGAGAAATGAGTTTGAGACTCCAAAAGCCTGAGATCTTGTCTTTTATTCACCATGTGTGAGCTTGTACAAGCCACTCATCTCTACACTTAAGTTTTTTTTTCATCTGTTTAATGAGAAGGCAGAACTAAATTTCTCTATTATTCTACAAAAATCTGATGATTAAAACTCTTAGAAATAAGATAAATCATATTTTTCATGAAAACATTAGGATTTAAACATACAAATTAATGTTTCAAACTTGCGTTACTTTTTAAAAAGTGTTGATTATTTTTAAAAAACGTATTCAATCTTTCGATTAGATTAAAAAACGTATTAAAGCTAGTTATAGGTATTAAATTTTTCCCCTTTTCTTCAATTTTTAAAATTTATATAGATTTGTTACATGGATATATTGTATAGTGGTAAAGTCCATTTTATCTCTCTCTACCTTTAAGAAGACATTATATGTCCATGCAAATGTAGTGAATAGATACAATTGAACAGATGTCACTGGATAATGTTACCTTCT
This sequence comes from Lepilemur ruficaudatus, assembly GCA_963574885.1. Taxonomy (NCBI): domain Eukaryota; kingdom Metazoa; phylum Chordata; class Mammalia; order Primates; family Lepilemuridae; genus Lepilemur; species Lepilemur ruficaudatus. Next base: position 42,441 of record CAUYRT010031189.1, read on the forward strand.
TTAAGGGCAGATAGAAAAAAGGTATATTTGTCCTGAAAGTGTCCTTGAACTCTTATTTTGACCTGAATTTCTGTAAAAATATGTTTTCAATTTTTTTTCAATGGTTTATACCATAATTTACAGAGTCCATAAGCCATCTGTCTTCAGTTCACATTAAGACTTAAAAGTCTCAAAATTTTCTTCAGTTTCAGGTGAAGTGCATTGAATAAAACTTCCTATTACATTGAGGTTTGGAATAGAAAATCTTTTCCATTATGTGCTCTACTTGCAACCCTTATATGAATATCACCCATTATTTAATTTCTTTTTTTTTTCTGGCAAACTTACAGCCTATGTTACAATTATAGCCTATATTCTAAGATGCATTAGATAGCAGTAGGTGGAGGAAAAGTAAGCCAAAATTCTGTGTGCTATGTTACTTCATCCCTTTGTCTCACTCTCAGACTGAAAAATCATTGAGGAAAATAAAGCAACTAGATGGAAAATTCATCTTCACACCAGAATTCTATCTTAAACCCATCCTTTCTTATATTCTGCTTCTTTACTATAGTAACAGAAGTTTCTCTTCTGCTGTCAAAGGCCAATTATTCTGCTGGTTCTTTCCCTCTTTCCTCTTCTTCAACGGCTTCATTCATTGTTTAATTTCTAAGGTGTCAGCAATCTCTCCCTCATGTCCTGAATCTCCCATTTTTCAGCTTCAAATAATTGGCGCAACTTAGTGTCTACCAGCTCAAACAAGAGTTTGAATTTTTCATTTACGAGTCTTCACATTTCTGGTCTGTTGTTCCCAGCTGAATGAATGAGACACAAAAGGAAGCCATACTTCTGCCATTGATGTTAGGATTATTTGTAAACTGAAACCACAGAGGGAGGCTGCTTTGATAGCTTTTGCAACTCCAGTGTGGTAAATATTACACACACGTTAGTGTGCCTTGTGTCTGGAGCTGCTATAAAAAGATTAAATGCCTAACCTGAGTCGTGAATGCCTTTTCTCTAAGGTCGAAGAGAATATATACCAGGTGGTAGAGGTAGCCAGTGCTAACTGGGTTTGAATTTATTGCTTTAACCCTTGACAAAATAAGATTTTTTTCCCCTCCTTTATCATGGCTACCGTATTGTCTGAACTGAAGACTACCAGAATGCTGACCGGCATAACAAACTTATTCAGTATGTCTGTCAGGCTAACATATTCTGTTTCCCTGTCTCTATACAAGTATCAAGGCATGTCCAGAAAACAGACATGGAATTAAATAAGAAACACAACCATGAGTGTGAAGCTTTTATTTGGTATATTCTGTTTAGGAAACTTTGGTTATTAGGAATAAATTTCAGTTAAAAATGTTTTAGCAATAGTTGTTTTTTCTTACTTTTTAATTTTGTTTACAATTTATTATAGTAAATTTTAAACATTAGTATTTTTTGAATTACCCTGATTATCTAATAAATGTTTAATTGTTAATTATTTCAAATTATGACCAAAAGCCCACACATTGTATTTACTTAACGTGTCTCTTGTTTATTCCATTCTCTTGATAATATATTTTAAAGTCTGTATAAATTAGATACATAAAAGTAAACAACTACCCTCAATAGAGTATCGATTGTATACCAGAATCATCCTTTTTACCCCTCCCCTAAAAGATAACAATGGTTCTTCCATGATAGATGAGTTTTGCATGTATAGAACAATTTCTGTACAGTATATTACAAGGAGAGAAATGCAGGGTAATGGAATGTATATTAATATATATTAAATTTAATATATATTGCCAAACAATTTTTCCAAAGTGATTATGATAAATTGTACTCAATAGTAGCAGTATATGAGAAACTCAGTTTTCCATAGGCTTTACAATACTTGTAGTTTTACCACTCCAAAAAATGCTGTCATTTTACTGGGTGTGTATTGGTCTTTCATGGTGGCTTAAATCTACATTTCTCTGATCACTAATGAAATTACCATTTGGATGTCCTTTTTCCCTTTTCAATCTTTTATACATTTGGTGAGGTTTTTGTCAGCCTTGTGTATTGCAAAAGTCTTCTCCCACCCTGTGACTCACCTTTTCACACTAGTAAGGATATTTTTTTAATTAACAGAATTTTATAATTTTTCTCTTTTTTTAATTGTGTAAAATTAAGATGCACAAAATTTATATATGTGTGTGGGTATGTGTATCTATCTATCTATAAATGATTAAGTAGGGAGCAAGGCTCTTGTCCCCTAAGGTTCTCTGAAAAAAAATCATTGACGTGAGGCAGATTGATTAATAGGAGGCAAAAGATACAAATTTATTTTAAGGCTTATACATGAGAGCCTTTAGAATGAAAACTCAAAGATACAGGGGAAATTGTCCATTTTTATGCTTAGGTTCAACAAAGTATGGACAAAATGGACAGCCACATAGAAATATGATTGGACAAAAAGGGTATGAGCTAACACTAATAGGCTCGGTGGGTGAACCCAGCAAGGACTGTGATTCTTCTTGGCCTCTCTGAGCCTGCATTTTTTCCATCTGGATGTGGGGTATGGACCTTCCTGGAATGGGTGGTCTTATGACCTACCATCAAACAAGTTAGGTCAGATAATTTCTGTATGGTCAGTTTGTACATAGAATAATTTTACGTTTTATGGCTGTCTTTAGGGAAAAGGGGTTCTGGCTTTTATGACCTGCCTTGGGGAAGATGGATTCTAATTTCTATGGCTAGTCTTAGGGAAGAATGGGACTGAGAAACAGGAGGATAAGGGAGGAAGGTCAGAGAACAATTGCTTCTGAGGCTTTCATATTCTGGTACAGTTTTCTGAGCCCCATCAATTACTATGAGTAAGCAATTAACATGTCCATTGTCTCACATAGTTATGTTTTATTTCTGTGTGTGGTATGAGGGTGAGGGGGAACTTCCCCTTTTCCCCAAAAGTTTGTTGAAAGATCAACCCACAATTAAGGGAGATTAACGAGTGGAGGAGGTTTGTTTACAGTGCACAGGGGGAGAATCACAGAGTGATTACCCAATATCCCAGTGAGGTCCAGAAATTTCTATACTCTCATTTTTTCATGTGTAAAGATGAGGAATATAGATAATTCTCTGTGTGGGCAGTAAATGGTTGCTAGGAAGGATGAATAGATAATTGGGAGAATGAATGGATGGGGGGAAGCAGATTGACGTGTAAATTAATCTGAGAGACAGGTATTCTGTTTACAATTATTTGGGCCATTGGTCTATTCCAGACCTGTTGATCTGTAGATCTGTTTGATCTGTTTCTCCTCAAGCTTAATTTATAATCTTGTGCCCTGAAGCTGTGTAAGCAAGCAGCAAGTTAATTCTAAACTTTTAAGACAGACAAACTGAAAGAATACTGGAAGCAAAATGTCTTCCTTTTAGCGAGCCTAGTGATATAGTCTGAACAGCTCTTGGGGTGCACTTACAATGAAGACAGAGAGTAGAATGATGGTTACCAGAGGATGGCAAGGGTGGGAGGGCTGGGTAAAGTAGGGATGGTTAATGTGAGCAAAAATACAGTTAGATTGTTAGATAGAATGAACAATACTTGATAGCACAACAAAGTGACTACATGTAATGGGGGACTGGTCTGGAAAAGGGTAAAAATGTTTTCTGTCTCTCTAAAACCTTCCCTACTCTTTTTGGGAATTAAAACCTGCATCCCTGCCTCAGTCTAGTGGTCAGGAGAGGCAGGGGAGTGTCCTTTGTTCTTTGTACCTTGGTGGCTCAAGGGAATTGTTCCCCCTACCCCCGACCTCTTGGAGGTCATGAGATTGCCTTAGTCAACGATGGGATGAATCAGAACCATCAACTAGAATTCAACAGCAATAGCCTGAAGCTGAAAACCTCCCCTTTAAAAGCTCTGTATTTCTACTCATAGGCAAGAAGTTGGTACTTTAAGATGGGAGTTTACCAACCTCTTCATTTGCTGGCAAATTAATAAACTTCTTTTTTCTTATCCTCAAACCACTCGCCCTCGTTCTTCTGATGTGGCCTCAGGGACAACTGCCGAACTTTCGGTAACATATAGCCCACCGTAAGTTATGGCATACTTTAAAATAACTGAAAGAGTAGAATTGGAATGTTCCTAGCAGAAAGAAATGATAAATGCTTGAGGTGATGGAAACCTCAGTTACCCTGATTTGATTATTCACATTGTATGCTTGTATCCAAATAGTACACGTACCCCATAAATATATGCAACAGTTATATAGCCACAATAATTAAAAATAATTTTTTAAAGTGAAAAAATTTTTAAATGTATCCCCCAAAATATGGTAAATTATTAATTTTGACATAGAAATACACTGATATTGTGAAAAATTATATATAATTTATTCACCTTTGTATACATAAATCTGAGACTTAAACTGGGTAGATACACATGTACTAAAGATGATGTCAACACATGTGAATCTCCATATGTTCTAGGACCCTGCATGTCATGTTTACATATCCTTTAAAATATGTGAGATGTACAAATATGTTAATATCACATCATCATTTAAACTAAACTTTTCAAATATAGAAAGTACCTAATGATTTGTTTTAATGAGTCATAAAAATTATTTTTATACTTTTCCCCACAGCCAATAATTATGTATTATCTTCTTAATGTGCTTAAACCTGGAATTCACCTTTACATTGACCAAGGTTTTTAAGTTTTATAGGAAAAGGTGTTTATGTATATTTCACTGAGTACTTAGACTTAGCCTTCAGAACAGAATTTTTGAGTATGTCAGTAAAACTGCTACTTTTTTACTGGACACACATAATCTCTGTCTTATACATTCCCAGAAAATATACTTTAAGCAGAAGAAATGGATCATCATTTGTTTGCTTCTCCTTCATTTATGAAGTATGTAAGACAAGATATATTTCAACATATACACATTTACTTCTACAAATATTCATTTACTAAGGAATTGAGGAAAGGGTTACAAGTATTTCTACCTAGAGCAAAATGTATTGGAGATCATAATGACAAATTCTTTCAAAATATTATATTTCATTAGAAATCATAAAATATCACTGAAATATGACTACTTTTATACAGAATATGTTAGGTAGAGGGACCTCTGGCTCTCTTAGGGACAAAAGTGGGCACCTCACCATGGTGCTACCTCGAGTAATTGCCACACTTGGGAGAAAGAGGAACACCTTGCCAATCTGCGAAAGAATGCAGGGAATTCCCCAGCCCATGTGCCAGACAGCCCAGGCACAACAGGGTCTGGAAAATGACCTAGAATAACCTAAGGTTAATTATCATGTTATTAACTATCCATCAACATGATTCAATGGTGACATTTGAACCATAAGGAGAGCCCAATGCAGACAATATAAAACAGGACCCCAGACCATAACTAGGGCCTCTTTATACAAAAGGGGGCCCGTTCGTTGTTTGTGGTGAATGTATCTTGCTCTTGCTCTATGAACCTACCTCGTTTTTCCTCAATACATTTTGATTCATGCTTACCTTGCTATCAGTGTGTCTGGTCATTCTTTGGCCAAGACAAACCAATAACCAAGAACAGACCACCAACTTGACAAATATATGTATTATAATTGTAAAACTTCTCGTTATACACCACTCTAGAAAATTATTTCCCTAACCCAAAAAAAAAAAAAAAAAAATTCATAGAACCTTTTAAGTCAAATCAACTTACCTATCACAGACTTCAAAAAACACTAAGAGTGATGTTTCAGTTATCACATTTGGAATTAGTTAGTTTATTTTCAGTAAAATAAAACATTGATAAAAACATGAAGGCAAAGCTAATCATGAGAATATTAGGAAAAGTACTAAAATACCTTTAGGCAACTTGACAACTGTTTGAAATGTTAATGACAACTCCTTCTATTACCTTGGAATTCTTTCTTACTAAATTCCACATCCAGGTATATAAAGCCACTATCTGTGAACAAAGAAATATGAAAGTAAAATGATGCAAACTGTGAAAATTGCTTTATTCTCTACTTTGCTTTAATTTTTTTTCTAGGTAGTGGGGAAAAAAGTAGAATCTTACCTATTTCTATAAAAATAGTATTTTTAACATGTTAATAAACTCCACATAACACTGAAGATATAATACATTCTATTTCTACACTATCTCTCTATAAAAATCTCAAAGAAATAACGATGTATCAGGGATTACTGACATTTTTGTGAGGTGAATATGTGATGTTCTTCAACTGAAACTTTGAGATAGATTCATATAGTAAGGAGTATTAAGTCTCTAAAGACCTGGAGTGACACTGACAAGTTTATGAATAGAAAAATGAAAAATATGGCCTGTTTTTATTAGGTAGTTGGAAAATTCTTATCCAACATTATTACTGATATTAGTATAAGAATCCTGTTTACTAGAAATACATTAAGATAAATTGTGAAAACTTATTAAAATTTATTTGTAAGTTTCCATTTTTACTCATATTTTAGTTTTAGGCATTTAGCAATAACTTCAATACCATTTTGAAAGGTAGGGGAGATGATGTCACAACTTTACAGTTGGGCCCATTTGGTTTTAAGTCTCATTTCAAAAATACTAGGTCTTTATACTTTTGTCATCTTTTTCTAAAAATAACTTTTGGACCTCATAGTTTTCGCTTGTAAGGGACAAGGTGCCCAGATAGAGATTTAGAGACATTTTATTACTTTTACTTATGGCACAGCAGACAGCATGAGCTTTTTGTTTGTATTGGTTCTCCGAGCCCCAAAGTCCTACTGGGGCAATGCAGAGACAGACTTGGGTGCACAATGGGTTTCTGTAACAGCTAAGGACCACTGAGTTTAGGAAACCCCAAATCTTGTAAGAGGACTGCTGGAAAATAAATCTTACCCTCATTTCTGGAGAGAGACATTATCTTTACTCCCCTGGATTATAAGCAAACCTTCATATAGGGAACGAGAGAGGACTTTATCCTCAGAACCCTTGAATATCTCCAGGAATGGAGTTGTTATCTATCTGGAATTTAAATAAACCTGAACAAACTGGCTATTAATTCGTAGGCATGAGGAGATGTGAGAAATTTCTGGAGAATTCTGTCTCAAAGTGGGACAATCCTGGAGGATCTTCACAGAAAAAAAGAAATGCTGAAACTTGTAGCTTGAGTGAAAATTGCTCAGGAAGATGAAGAGTACACACATTCCATCAAAAACACAATGGAAGCGATGGTTTTCAAGACTGGAATCTAGATGCAATGCGTTGGTATATTATGTTGAAAAGTTATCCAATCAAAGATAGCATTTTAGGCCACACTTCAGAGACAAAAGTGTTTAGATTTAATCCTGCAGCCTAATATTAGAAGGTCTTTGAATGCTTTAAATAAGGGCATAGGTAAATTTGCTTTATTGAATATAACTCTTTGGAAGTATGGTGAAGGAAACCAAACACGTCACCCCAAAATATATTTTTTTGACATATTTCAAGATGGCTATTCAGAAAGGCTGCAATCACAGGAATAGCTCAGAAAAGCTGACCTTTGTGTGGAAGATTTGCATCTGCACAGAAAATCTACATTAGTGAAGTAAACAGCAATGCAAATAGGCTTTTTCTGAGTCCCCCTCCCTCCCATTCTTTATCTACGTTATCTGGATCTAGGAAAGATTAACCTATAAGAAAATGAAACTAAAAGTATGACAGAAACTTTCACCGCAAACTACCATCTATTCTTACTGAGAGCTGCTACAGGAGAGATTTCATCTGTTAACAAGACAGTCTTTGCTCACCATGACTTCTCTTCCCTCTTTCTCCTATAACTTGTCACCCTGTTCCAAGCCTCTATTGCTTTTTGTATGATATAAAAACTTCAGTCATCTGGCTCTTCTTTGAGTCTTAAATATGTGGAACTCCCATGTTCATATGCACATTGATAAATATGTATGCCATTTTCGCGATTAATCTGTCCATTGTCAGTTTGTTTTGTAGACTCAGATTATTGAAATTTTGGAAAGAGGAGGGAAGAAAATTCCCTTTCCCCCTACAATGGCTAGAAGAAGCAGACTCAAATTCAACTTTGCCATTACTTCATAAGCCTTGACTACTACTCAAAATGTAAACCCTTCAGGCTATATATTCTCTACTCTCATCCTTATAATTACTCTCCTCTTATCCGCATTATTACTTTTCTTCTTCCTAAATGTTTATACTATATTCTATGAACACTTTGTTTGAAAGGAAACCATAATTTTCATACTATAATCACTCCAAAGGGTTTTTCCTTCACCTGAATCTCATTCTCACTCTGTCTTCTCAAAGATGGATCTCTCATTTCTCACAAGGGCCTATATTCATCTAAATTGCCAGAGGTGCCTTCGGGCCATTTATATCTCATGTTCTTCTAAAACTCCTTCCTCATTCATGGTATATGAAATGTGGTTATCCATTTTAACTGTTGCATGTGAAAACTTTTTACATATTTATGGAAGATTTTGATATTTGGAGTGACTGTGCTTCTCCATCTCAAGTCATAACAGTGAACATTGTCCCTGTTGATTTGTACGCCCTTACAGAGACTTCTCTAAGCATGGCCAATTTCGTTCTCTTTCTTCATTAAATCCAAAACATTTCAGTGATACTTTATTTCAGCTTTTCAAACACACAGCCATATTATTCTGTAAATAGCATCACCAGCAATTGCTTCATCTCTAAAGCTAAACTGTGTGTAAAACCACATTGTTAACAACTTCCAATTGCACTTATTATTTGACCCTTCATAAACCACCACTTTCTTCATGCCTTGATTTTCTACCAATGCAAAGTATACTTTTTGGGTTTAATTTCTTCTCTACGTACACTAAACCCAAAATACATAAATTCAGTATTGGTGATATAAATGCTTCAACTTATATTATTTTCTTGCCCTTTCTCACCCTTGTTGAGAAAAACACAATCATAAATTAATCAATTGTTTGTCTTTTTTATTTTTTATATCTGGATCTCTGAGTACTAAAAAAAGTCATCTAAGCAAGTATATTAGTAGCACTAATATACTCTGAATTCATGGTGATAAACTTCATCTATGCCATAATCAATAATTTATAGAATCAGTGATATTTAATTTAAAAGCTCCATGGGATGCTATCTCTAAGGTCTTTTAACTAAGTCTAGTAAAATATCTATGAGATTTAGCAAATATCTTTTAATCCATTGAGTATTTGCAAATTTGAATAAGAGGGATTATCCCTTATGAAAACCACATCTCAATACTACAGTAGATCTTGAGTGTTTTACATGTTTACAGAGATAGTAAAAGCTAGTATTAACAGCAGTTATAAAACAATTTGGAAGGTAGATGTTTAAAGCCCAAAACAGATATTTCATATATGGCTACCAGTACAACTTCTGTGATTTCAGATAGATTTATCTTATCTCTTAGTGTTCATGGACATGAAAATTTCAGTAATAAGTATTTATTCTTTGATCTAAAATTCACTCATTTTTGATATATTTTCTTTGAAGTATAATTTCAGTTTTGTGTTTCTTTTTAGACTCAGTTTTATATTCATATCCTATGGTTTACAGCATGAATTCATTTAGTACACCAATAACTGGGACCTTTAAGATTATCAACACATCATAAATGACTGCATTTTTCTTTTGTTGAATATAAGATATCAGATGGCAGAATACATGTTTGAAATATTCTTTGATGGCCTTCCATTGAACTAAGTGTATTTAATAACTTTAAAAATATTGTGATAATGCGTCCAAAAAATCCTGCAGACCTTGCTCCCATCACCTTCTTTCATCTGGCTCATACACAACCACACAACCAAGCAATCTTTCTGAAGACAGCAAAAATTTCTTATCATGCCAGAATTATCCAAAGCATGTTTACTTAAGTTTTGTTTAATATCACAAGAAATCAAGACAAATTCTTTCAAAAGAATATACTTTTGGGGATATTAATACAAGCCATGTAAAGCTTTGTTTTTAAAGGCTACAAACATATTTGCATATAATATATAGTGATATTTAAAACATTTACCCTTTCTTTAGGTGAGTATTAAATTTGTTTATTAAATTATAAATTACTAAGCTTGAAATTTTATTTTATGCAGTTTATTTATAAAATTTAGCACAGTTTGATAAAGCTCAATTTTGTGAAGGGAGAATACCGTGTGGAAGAAATAAGCTTTATTTCTGTTTGATTCAGAGATAATTTAATTATTAATACTTTGTTTCTAAGTCCCATCAGATTTTGGAAAAATGCCCATTAACCTCTTTTATTCAGAAATTTACAGCGTGTGGGTATAAATATATATATTTATATGAAATAAAAAATGAAAAGCAGGAAGAGGAAAAAAGATGGGAATTTTTTATTTTACAAAATAAGTGAAGAAAATTATCATATGTTTAATAAATCAATATTATGGCCTATACTAAAACATGCTTGATGACTCATAGCACATTTTTCCATGTGAAAGACAAAAGATTAAATCATCAGTGCTTAAAACAAGTTTTTTTTTAATAAAGTAACAACCCTTCAACTCTTTATACTGACAGAAACTCAGTAAAGAAAGTCTGCGTATTATTTTATTTTTAAGGCTAAAGTATGGATATAATCTCTGTTTCTTTGTATGTCTGCTCTGTTCTCCCTTCTATCTGCTTATAGTAATGATACCAAAATAGATCCTTATAGTTGCAGGGACAAAGGAAAAACCTCCCCTTTGTTCTCTGAAGATTCACTGAAAATCAACCAACAGAAAGTAGGGCAATAGAAAAGGCATATAAATGTGTTAATGTAAATGGGGGAATCACAATATAATTATCCCGCCAAGGTGCAGATGCTTATATAAACTTCTTTTTAGGGGAAAAGGAGATGGGATGTGCAGATGATTTTAGGGGGTTAGTAAATGGCTTTTAATGGAATTCAATGGGCTTGAAGAACATGCAGTGAGTGGCCTAGGACAAAGTCTGTTCCGCCTGCAGAACAGACAACGGTTTGTGAAAAGTCTGTCCAGGTTTTTTGACAGGCTTGAGTCTTTCTTCTTATACTATGAGTCCATTGAATGAAGACTCAGGGAAAGAACCAGAAGTAATTGTTTTCTTCTTCAGCAGTTACAAACTTTAGGCAGATAAGGAAACTTTAGAGAATAACTTCATCCTGTGCTATAGGAGGGACAGAGGATTGAGAGACAGGAGAGAGGGAAAGTCAGAGAGATCTTGAGTATTTTTCCTCAGTTCAGTATGTCAAACTGTCATATTTTGGAGCATTAGTTTCTGAGCCCTGACATCCCACTCTCTGAAACTTCCCCAGAAGTTTCACACACTAAAAACTAAATTGATGATTGTGGAAAGGAAAACTGAGTTGATAGCTGAATAGCAAAGGATCCTGTTGCCACCAAACCAGGTTCATTTGTCCACTGCCCAAGAGGAAGCCAATACACTGAGACAGCAGAGAAATAGTTTAATAATTCTTCATAGTACTAAGTGGGGAGATGGGAGAAATTTCTCAAATTCACCTCTCTGAGAATTTGGGAAACAGGGTATTTAAAGATAATTTGATGTAGGCAGTTAAATTTGTTAAATGACTGGGTTTGGGGCAGAATCATAGAGTTGTAGAAATTGTCTCTTTGTTGATCAGGTTCTTGAGTCAGGGTCACAAGACCAACTGAGTCAGTTCCTTGGTATAAGCTGCTGGTCTTGGTGGGTCAGACATTCCACTGGAATGTGGGACCTGGACAACATTTTGGAAACTACCCCTAGATTTCAAAAAGGTGATATTATCTATGGAGAAAGCTAAGAATCTTTATGACAACCAGCTATGTGGCTGCAGAGTAGCAATTGCAGAGAAGTAAACAGGGGGACAGGCTAATTATTATCATTATTTTTAGTTAGGCCTTTACAACAGCTCTTGCCTTGCAGCCCTATTTATTAATTTGTAAGGGTGGTTTCAATCCCATTAGACTACTTTTCTGTTTCTGGGAAAAGGCCGATCCATTTAAAACAGTTTGTGTCTCATTTTAGGAAATGATGTTGAAAATGGGCTCTCAAAGATAGGCCTCTATATATTACATTGACAAACAGATTTTAACAAGAGTCATTTCTATGGAAACAGAAGGAAAAAAAGGGTCAATGTCTAGATCAGTCTGCAAGCTTGTCCTTCTGGGGTCTGAAGGGCAGTTGGCTGAGAAGACTGTGGCAATCTGATAGATTTTCCTAGATTGTAGTTTGTGTGTAAAGTTTGCCCAAATATAAGCTGTTGCCATGTAGCAACTTTTTTCAAAGCCCAATTGAACAGCTTCAGTTTGTAGGTTCTCAGGAAGAAGGCAGTCTTAATTTAGTGAATTGAGTCAGAAAAATGAAAAGAAAATTTGGAAACATTACTTTAGAGACCTGTATCCAGGAAAGAACTGAGGATTCAGTTCAAATTGTAGGCAAATAATAGAAACTCAGAAACAATTATAGGACTAGATTCTAATAACAAATGTATTATGGTTTTCTTCTGAAATATAATTTTTCTCTCTCTCATTCCCTACTTTTACCAAAAGTAAATCATAGAAGGACCAAATTATTTTGCCAAATAATTTTTATTCTTATTATACTTGGCCTGATTATTTGCATAAAGTGCAGCAAGAATAGTGCTTGCCATATAGAGTCTTTTTATAATGGTTTTGCTGGAAGTTTTTCATAAGGAATCTCAGATTAGAGTTTTAAAGTCTTTTGAAGCTAGGAAGCCAAACCAAAAGTTTGCCAATAGACTGTGCCTATAATATCTGCACAAATTGGATGAAATTCTTGTCCTTCTGATGTCCCCCAAATACCTTGAGGTTCCTAGTCCTGTCAAAAAGCAAGACTCTTTACTTACTACAGAATCATAAATCATATAAGGGAACTATGAAGACAAGGTACCAGACCAGTATTTTTTGCAATGTATTGGCTTTATAAAGTCAACCTTGTAACAGAAGAAATGGCTTGAAAAAAATGGCAAAAATGTTTTATGTCTCTTTAAAATATTCCCCACTCCTTTTGGAGAGCTAGGACCTGCATCCCTGCCTTAGGCCAGTGGTTGGGAGGGGCAGGGGAGTGTCCTTTGTTCTGTATGACACAAGAGATGGAATTAATCTGGTGGAGGTCATGAGATCATTTTAGCCAAAAATAGGACTATGGGATTAATCAGAACATTTAAAACTCTGTGCTTCTGCTCAGAGGCAGGATGCTGGTACTTTGTTGTGTCTTTAACCTCCCTCTACCCTTTTTGGGAATTAAAACCTGCATTCCTGCCCAAGGCCAGTAATCAAAGGGGCAGAAAAATGTTCTTTGCTTTTTTTTTTAGTATCTTAAACCACAGGAGATGGCTCAACAGAATCGTCTGGACAAGGTTCACAAGATCATAGTCAAAGGACCAATTTTAGTTAAACAACAATAGCCCAAAGCCACAACATGTGACACTATCTCATAGCCCAACTGCCAAGAATGCATTTTTTATTTTTTTATTTTTATTTTTATTTTTTTTGAGACAGAGTCTCACTGTGTTGCCTGGGCTAGAGTGCCATGGCATCAGCCTAGCTCACAGCAACCTCAAACTCCTGGACTCAAGCGATCCTTCTGCCTCAGCCTCCCGAGTAGCTAGGACTACAGGCATGCGCTACCATGCCCAGCTAGATTTTTTACAAAACCCTGTTTTTCTGCTTAAAGTGAAGATGGCAGTCTTTGAGACTCTAGTCCACTGCCCTCCTCATTTGCCAGGAAATTAGTAAACTTCTCTTTCCTTTTCCTCAAACCACTTGTCCTCATTCTTTGTTCTCACTGATTAGGCCTTGGGAACAAGTTCTGAACTTTTGGTAACATCTTTAATGAAATGTCTGGCGAATCTTTGTACATTTATTACATTGGGTTGTTTGTTTTTCTTATTGAGTTTGGAAAGTCAATTCTGTAAATATTCTAAATATATACGTTCTTTAGCAGACATATAATTTTTATGTATTATCTCCCAGTTTGTGGCTTGTCTTTCATTCTCTTAACAGCATCTCTTAAAGAAAAGACATTTTTAGTTTTGATTAGGTCCAATTCAACAGTTTGTTCTTTTATAGATTATACTTTTTGTGTTACATCTTCAGATATCTTTGCCTTGCCCAAGGTCATAAAGTTTTTCTCCTGTATTTTCTCCAGGAAGTGGTATAGTTTTAAATTTTATAATTAGTTTCATGATCTATTTTAATTTTTGTAGATTACATGAGTTGTATATGAAAGTTATATCTTTCTGTTTTTATTTTTGCATATGGGTATCCACTTGTTACAGAATCAATTATTGAAAAGTCTACACTTTTCTAGGAATTTTAACTGAAAATCAGCTATCTATATATATATGGCTCTAATTCTGTATTCTAGTTTGTTGTTGGATCTATTTCACTATGTTTGTGACAAATCACCTTTTTTAAATGTAAAATCAAAATCAGAAAGTACTAGTCCTCCTACTTCTCTCTTCTTTTTCAAAGTGCTTTTGTTCTTAGAGGTTCTTTGAATTTATCTGTGAATATTAGAATCAGTTTGTCCATTTCCATTAAAAAGCCTGCAGGGATTACCTTGTTTAAGTTTTCCCTTCACCCTCACAAGGTTCACTGAAAAATCAACTCACAATAAAGTAGATTAATAAGAAAAATTACCAAATTTATTTTAACATGTATACATGGGAATCCTTGGAAAAAAAAGATTCAGTTTCCCAGTAGGGTTCAGAAGCTCATATTCCTTTCTGATCAAATGGGTTATGGGAGGGGGAAAAAGAGGAATTCTATTGAGGAGCAATAAGGGATTTCTAGGAAGGATGAATGGATGGGGGATGAAGATTAACTGGTAAACATTTCTCTTTAGAATTTAAATAAGTCTGAGAGAGGGCACATTATTTTCTTAAAGCGTATGTTCAGGTGTGTTCACATTGCTGCTTTTACAGGGAAAGGAAGAAAAGAACAATTATTCTCCTAGGTGGGTCTGAATCTTGGGCAGATAAAGAAACCTCAATGTTTTGGGGGCAGGTAATGCTGGTGGTGGTGTGGGAAAGTTCAGAGAGAACTTAAGTCTTCTTCAGTCAATCCAGCATGCCAAAATGCCACATTTGGGGGTAAAATACTTTTAATTTCCTTCACATTAAAGTTACAGATCAATTTTAGAAGAATTTACACATTAGCATTCCTTTCTGATCTTGAACATGGTATATCTATCCATTTATCTATTTCTAATTTAATATCTTCCAGTGGTATTTTGAAGTTTTCAGTGTTCACTTCAACCTCTCATCCTCTGAGACCAATTTTCTGAATTAAATCCTCAATGTTTTAAAATTCTCAGAGTGGTTTCTATTGCATTATTTTGATCATGATTGGAACACTCATCAGATTCTCACCTCCTTTAATTCTTAATTAGAGGCAGCATTCTGAATAAGACAACCTGAACTGTCCCATAAAGTAGAAGTAAATTTGATGGTTATGAGAACAGTGACCATAACAGTAACTTAGACTTTCTTCCAGTGTGAGAAGACTGATTCTGATATAAAAGGGAATAGTTAGGAAAACAAAATACAGGAGATGGACAATTATATGCTTCAACTATAGAACAAAATATGTAAGAAATTACTTAAACTAGTCATAGATATTTCTTCCTGTGTGACAAAGATTCATTTTAAGCACTGAAAAGTGGTTGTAATTTCAGGCACTTAGGATAGTCACTAGGGGGGAATAAAAACAAAACCTAGTTCTAATGTGAACCTGATCTGAAAAGATTGGTACTATTTGGGAAAAATACTTTATAAGTTGATGGCACTGCTTTAAAAATGCATTCAGACTCTGATAAAGAATGAAAATTTCCATTATTCCTATTACTTATTAATAAAGAAAATGTATGATACTAAAAGAAAGTACCGGACTATAAAATTTGAAGCTATTTTTTCTTGTTTTGTTTTTTAGGATATAATATGGTGTAAGGGGAGTTGAGGAAGAAATTGTATGAGATCAAATTATGATAGGTCTTCTATATTCTGCTTCAAAGTTTCATTTTATTTGATATATGACAATCATTCAAATAAAAACAAATGTTTTTATTTGTGAAAGACTAAATCAATCATGAATTTTAGGGCCATAATCTGTGACTGATTTGGAAGATAAGAAGAGCAAGCACAGAGAGGTACTAGAATTATTTCTATTTATAATTGACACTATTATAATAATTCTTATGAGATTATTTAGGTCAGTGAAAATAGAAAAAATAGCTTATTTGTGATTCCGTTCCATAGGAAAAGGAATACAGCACATGTACCTTTGACAGCACCTTGCTTTGCTATTTGGACTCTGTTTCTCTGAACCCCAGTAGAAAATTACAATTTATAATACATACAAAAAATCAGGCCAACATTAATTTGCCTCATTATATTTGAATTGCATGTATATGTAAAATTAAAAATGATATATTCATTGATGTATTCACTATTTAAACTCCATTAATTTAACAATCGTGTTAATATGTGCTTGGTAATATTAACTTGTTTAATTTCTTAAGTACTTAGCAGCTATTTAGTTACGAACCTATATTTTTATTGAAAATACTTAAAGCAGGTCCTACAGGACTTATATTGAAATAAAACATGTTATAGTTTAAATAGTTGTACATTTTAAATAACTGTAAATTATGAATAACTGAACATCATTTCTTTTTAATATATATTTTTGAACATTTCAAAAATTTTTACTCTTTTGTTTCTAATTAGTATGAATTAATGAGGTTCTTGCTGTAAAATTTATTCCAATTTTCTCATTAATCAACACTCATTCTTACCTTCTATGATGGTGTGGTTTGGTTGATTGAATATTATATTCTCTGTGGTTTCTCCACTCATAGGTCAATTAACTCCTTTGCTTCAACTCCTCTGTTTGGAAAATGGCTCTCTTATTGCTTGTAACTCAGCTTTCTCGCAGGAGTGCTGTGAAATATAATGAAAAAGGAAGTAGCACTGACAAATTGAAATTCAGTGAAACTTATGATTTAAGGATTTATGATTTGCACCTGGTCCTGCTAGTTAAGAATCATTACAAATTAAATAACTTTTCCTAGACTTAAATTGACCTAGGATAAAATAATGGAATAAACTTCACTGTTATTTCTTGGAAAGAATTAGTTGCAAAACTACCACTTGTGAGAGAGGGAGGATAAAAAATAGTAGTAAAAAAATATTTAAATTAAGATACTTAATGAAGACAATTTTGGAGAGAAAGGTAAAAAGAAATAAGCAGAATTTGAGAAGGAAAATCAGCAAATCCTGTCTTCCAGGGCCTAGAACTCATTGTCCCTAAGTCAGTTGGAGGCCCTGCAGTAAAACTTGAAACTAAGAAGTAAGATGTGAAAAGGACTGGAAGTATGAATATTTAGGCGTCTGAAAAGGTAGAATAAGCAGAAAGCTTATGGTCCTAGTAATACGCTGGCTACTTTTTTACTCTCTTCCTATGAAAGAGATAAAAAAGACAATGCATTGAGGAAAAAGCACCCACACAGGGAAAGGCAGACAACTCACTAGAGCAACTACAGGCAATCCTTTGTCTGAAACAGTCACAGGAAATGGCCTTGATGGATTCTTGAGTGTCTGGAAAGGCATTAAGAATGTCTTGCAATATCTCTAATCATCAGGGAAATGCAAATTAAAACCAAATGAGATATTACCTCATATCTGTTAAAATAGCTATTGTCAAAAAGAATGAATGATAACAAATGTTGCTAAGAATGTGGAGAAAAGGAAACCCTGTACACTGTTAGTGGGAATGTAAATTGGTACAGACATTATGTTAAATAGTATGCAGATTCCTTGAAAAACTAAAAATAGAATTGCCATAGGATCTAGCAATTTCACTTCTGAGTATATATCCAAAAAAAATTGAAATTGAAATGTGGAAGAGATATCTGTACTCCCATATTTATTTTGTATTATTCACAATGGTTAAGATTTGTAAGCAACCTAAATGCCTATCAATAGATGACTGGATAAAGAAAATGTGGTGTATATGTATACATAAAGCAATACTATAAGCCTTAAATACTAAGGAAATTCTGCCATTTGAAACAACGTGGACAGAACTGAAGGACGTTTTGCTCAGTGAAATAAGCCATGCACAGAAGGACAAATACTGTGTGATCTCACTTTTATGTGGAATCTAATGTAGCAGATCTTGTAGTAACAGAAAGCAGTAAAGTGATTACCAGAGGCTGGAGGAGGGGGAGAGATATGAAAAAGGGAGGTGTTGATCAAAGAGTACAAATGTTCAATTAGATTGGAGGAGTGTTTTAGTGACCTATTGCATTGCATGGTGACCACAGTTAATAATAATGTATTGTATATTTAAAAATTACTAAAAGAATAGATTTTTAATATGTTCACTACAAAAAAAAAACGGTGAATCGATTGATACATTAATTAGCTTGATTGAATCTTTCTACAATGTATTTATAGGTCAAAAAATCACATTGTACCCCATAAATAAACACAATTATTTATCAGCTGTGTGGTAATATATTTTGGGAAATCAGCTCACTATAAATTGTGACTGTAAACATTATACTGTAAATGCTTTGTAGTTTTCCACCAATAAAAAAGAAAAAAAAAAAAAAAGAATGCCAGATACCTAAAAAAAAAAAAAAAAAAAAAGAATATGGTACACCTAAGGCCGCAAATGACAGATTTACAGGTTTAACCACTTAGCAGAATTAGACCTGCAAAAACAGAGCTAGCCTCTGGAGAACAAAGCAGGATACACGCTCCCTGCAGGCAGCTACTCCCAAGGAGGCAGGGGAGAGGAAAGAGGAAAGGGATGCACTATACTTATTTAGTTTCTCTATCTGCAAAGTCACCAATCAAGTAATGTACTCCTCTCCCATCCCCAGTTAAAAGTGAGTAAGGGGCTGTGCACGGTAGCTCATGCCTGTAATCATAGCACTTTAGGAGGCTCAGGTGGGAGGATCACTTGAGGCCAGGAGTTTCAGACCAGCCTGAGCAAGAACAAGACCCTGTCTCTACAAAAATTAGAAAATTTAGCTGGTGTGGTGGCATGCACCTGTAGTCTCAGCTACTTGGGAGGCTGAAGTAGGAGGATTGCTTACGCCCAGGAGTTTGAGGTTGCAGTGAGCTATGATGATGCCACTGCACTCTAGCCCTGAGTGAGAGAGCAAGACAATATCTTAAAAAAAAAAAATGAATAAGGAATAGGTCAAGGCCAGGAGTGTTACTCTAATGCTGCAGGCCCCAACCCCTGGGCCATAAACTGGTACTGGTCTGCAGCCTGTTAGGGACCAGGCCACAGAGCTCCGCCACCCCCTGTGGAAACATTGCCTTCCATGAAACTTAGGAAGGGGGGGGCGCACAGAAAGAGGTGAGCAGCGGGTGAGTGAGCGAAGTTTCATCTGTATTTACAGCTGCTCTCCATCACTGGCATCACTACCTGAACTCCGCCACCGTCCCCCCCACATCCCCTGCCAGTGGAAAAATTGTCTTCCATGAAACCCGTCCCTGGTGCCAAAAAGGTTGGGGACCACTGCACTAACGTTTGTCTTTCCACCTGGAAGGAAACATCAGAAGTGGAAAGGAAGCATTTCCCCACCCCAACACTTGCCCTCAAGGACCTCATCACCAGGTTGACATTCACAGCAACCCTGAGAGGTAAGTAGGAAGTTATTATTTTACCTGTTTTATGTTAGAGGAAGCTGAGATCTGGAAGAGTCACACAGCTAGGTTAAAACCATGATAGACTAGCATCTTAATTCTGTAGGGTATGAATTTGGACATTGTTACCAATGAAATTAGATGATGGATTTGTCTATACAATGCCTTATTTTTTGCAAGTGAAACAGGCTTTGATTCCAAATGTTTTTGTGACTATCTAAGGTTGTGACAAAAGCATCCATCATCTTGTGTATAGATGGAATTATTTGCACATTTAAATCTTCTACCTCTCTTTAAGGATTAGAAATAAAATGTTTTTTTAAGGCAAAAGCAGATAAGCTTTAAAAAATGGACTGCCACCATAGTAAAGTTTTATAGGGAAAACAACCAAGCAAAGGTGAGGCAAACAGATAAGAGAGACAAAATAAAACCAGGCAGTTATCCAATGTTCATTGTAAGAAAGAATGCTTAATTTATTTAACTGGCACTGCATTTCTATAGTAGTGATTAGAGTCACTTATAATACATGGAGCATTTTATATATTTTTGTTTGGGGGCTAATCACTATATGCATAGTACTACGTACATAAAGTGCTATGTAAATGCATATACAAGAAAATTATCTGTTTTTTTTCAGATGGAAAAACCAAGACTTATTTAGATCAAGTGAATTACCTATTTTCACATAATCACTAGTATGTGGTAGTGTCAAGACTTGGACCCCAGATGTCTGACTGTACAGCCCATACATACTCTTAGCCAGTTCATTCTTGTTTTTTTTTATTTTATTTTTTGTTATTTTTCTTTTACTTAGCCAGTTCATTCTACTGGTCTGTCAGCTAAGAGCAGAAATTGAGTAACTTCTGATGCAGCACATTCCAGCAGGGGAAAATAAAAATCCATAAAAATAGTTACCTTTATTTTCAAGTTTGTATTATAATATAGTTAGGTAGACATGGCACAAATGTTAAAAAGGCTTAAGCATGTTTACACTGCACAAGTGAACACAAATGAATAGATTAACTAGTGCATGAGCCTTGAGATGAGCTGGAATGAAAAAGTGATCAGAACAGGAAAGAGTTAGCTGACAAGCATGTGCCAACAGTCTGAGCTGTTTAAAGATGGGATAAGCTGCCTCCAGAAGTAGTAATTACCCATCATGAGAGGGGCTTCCCATACAGGCTGAATGAACAAACACTTGCTAGATCAAATTAGGTTGTTTTAAATGACATCTAAAGTACCTCCATCCTTGAGATTCTATGATTAAGTCAATTTATTTTGAATAGCCATTATGTGCCAAGTACTAGGGTGAGCTCTTCTCACAAAGGGGAATAAGACATACCCTCAAGGAGCCCACAGCATAGTGGGGCAGATAGCGTAAGCTTAGAAATGTAGAATCCAGTGTAGGAAGTGCTCATATGGCATGGGATCACGGAAGATCTGCACCTAACCCAAACTGGGAAGGAGAGTTGAAAAGGGAAACGGAAGACATTTTCTCGACAGGATGCTTAAACTAACTCCTGAAGGAAGAGTAAATATTAGCCAGGGTTTCCTTTATCTGTTCCAATGTAACAAACTGCTTCTAAAACTAAAACCAACAAATATTTTATTATACTCATAGTTTTGTGTGTAAGAAATTCAGGCAGGGCTCAATTAGACCATTCCTCTGCTGCTCTCTTGAGGTCGCTCAGTGGTACTCAGTTAGCAGTTGGGCTAGTCTGAGGAGTTCAAGACAAATTCACTTCACATGCCTGCTGTCTTGAAGAGGATAGCTTTAAAGACTGGTCTCAACTAGAACCTGCTTCTTCTTCATGAAGGTTCAGGGCTTCTCCGTACGATGCCTTCAGTAGGATAAGCGAATTCTTACTTGGTGGCTCAGGGTTCCAAAAACAAGTGCCCCAAGAGATCAAAGTGGAAGCTGCAAGTCTTCTTATAACTTAGTCTTAGAAGTCAAGCAGTATCATTTCCGACACAATTTATTGGTTAGGCAGGGATCAATGTGGGAGGGTACACACAAGTGTGTAAATACTGGGGAGGTATGTTTTATTAGACGCCTTCATGGAGACTGATTACCACACCAGGCTAAGAGGTTTGGAAGATTGAGAGGGTGCATATTACAATGGGAGGGAATATCACTCACAAAGGCAATGAAGCATATGAGAGTAAGTTCTGAAAAACACCAAATTAGGAAGCAGTATAGTTTTATGATTAAGAGTACAGGCTCTGAAATTAGACTCTAGAGCCCAGGTATTTCCCACTGCAGATTTTGTATCCTGGATCTGGGCTGTCCAATAAGATTATTTAAATTTAAGTTAATTTAATTTAATAAAATTAAAAATTCTGTTCCTTAGCCCCACCCCAATTACATCAGCCACATTTCAAGTGCCCAATAGCCACATGTGGCTGGTGGCTATTGTGTTGGAAACACAGATATAGAACATCTCCATTATTGCAGAATATTCTATTGGACAGCAGTATACTATCATTTGGGTTTTATCACATACATATTGCAATTATGTAACTTAGTTAAATTTGTCAAGAGATAATATATGGGTGGGAAAAGTCTTCTAGGTAAATTAGGTTGAATGTCTCATTAAGAATTAATAAATATAGGGGGAAGGAATTCCTCTAAAACTGGTTTATGTGAATAACTGTACATCTTGATAAATTCACTAAAAATCATTTAACTGTACACTTAAAATGGAGTAAAGGCATGATATGTAAAGTATACTTCAATAAAGAAAAAAAGAATTAATAAAGACAACTTGCTAAATTTATTTGCTGTAGAATTAGGCACATTTACATGTGACATCTAAAAAAGCATAACTCAGTCTTTCTCCACTAGTGGAGACAGACCCATTCCACTCTTTCTGGAATGTATTAAAAAATAAAAATAATAATAAAAATAAAAAAGCATAACTCATAGAAGCAGAAAGTACAATAGTGGTTGCCAGAGGCTGTGGAATGGGGGCAATGGGGAGAAATTGACCAAAGGGTACAAATTTTCAGCTATACGATGAACAAATTCTAGGAATCTAATGTACAGTATGAGCGGTGATGGATGTGTTAATTTGATTATAGTAATCATTGTACAATGTATACACGTGTTAAATCATCACATTGTACACCTAAAATATATTTAATCTTTATTTGACAGTTCAATATTTTAAAAGAAAAAAGATATTGGAAAAAATCATCTAGAATTCTATACTCAGCTCACCTTAAGAGAGTCTTCAAATATGTACTCCACATTAAAGAAGCTGAAACTGAAATATCTTAGACAGTACAATTATGGATGCGATTTATGCAAGAAAGATGAAGCCGAACTCCAATAAATAGAACCATTTATCAAATGATGGATACATAAATACACATGATATCCTAAGTTAATATAAATATATTTAAAGAGACAATCAGACATTATATACTTCGTAATGGAACAAGGCAACACCACATATGAAGTAGTCCTGGCAAAAAAATCAAACCTCTAGATCCAACCAATCTCTGTATCCAGTTACCATTTTATAGGAAACACAGAGTACAAAGGTACTTGTTAAACTACACCTTGGGAATGCAATCAGCAAAATCCATACCGTGGGAAACTCTACAAGACAAACTACCTAGTTTCTTCAACATTTGCAAAGAGAAAGAAAAGAGATGGAGGGGGAACTTACACATTAAAAAAGACTTAAAAGACCAACCAATCACAATGAGTGGACCTTATTTGGACTCTATTTCAAATACAGTATGTAAAATATTTAACATTTATGAGGCAATTGGAAATTGGTACAATTACAGGATATTTGATGCTATTAATGGAATTATAAATGTTATAGGTGAAATAACTATATTGTTAATATGTTTTTATAAAGGGTCCTGTTCCTTTAAAGATGTAAATATTACATCTTAAATATGGAGGGGAGTAGCAGATGGGGATATGGATGAAGCACGATGGATTAATTATCATTGGGGCTGGGTATTGGGTACATGGGAATTAATTATACAAGTCTACTTTGTGTACATTCTAAATTCTTCATAATACAAAGTTTATTTATTTATTCATTTTTTTATTCATTTATTTATTGAGACAGGGTCTCTCTCTGTCACCCAAGCTGGAGTGCAGTGGTGCAATCATAGCTCACTGCAGCCTCTAGCTCCTGGGCTCAAGTGATCCTCCCTCCTCTGCCTCCCAAGTAGCTAGAACTATAGGTGTTCACCACTATACCTGTCTAATTTTAATTTTTTTTTTTTTTTTGTAGAGACAAGGTCTCACTCTGTTGCCCAAGCTGGTCTTTACTCCCGGGCTCAAGCAATCTTCCTGCTTCAGCCTCCCAAAGTGCTGGGATTACAGATGTGAGCTGCCACTCCCAGTCTACCCCAGAACAGCTATAAAGTTTAAAAAGATAAAATATTTAATGTATCTATTATTTTTCTCACCAATCATTTCTATTAAGAGACAAATTCAGTTTAATAGCATCAGACAAGGAAAATACAAAGTAATACCATCCTGAGCAACATAGGGAGACCTCATCTCTACAAAAAATACAAAACTTGGCCGGGCATGGTGGCGCATGCCTGTAGTGGCAGCTACTCAGGAGGCTGAGGCAGGAGGATCGCTTGAGCCCAGGAGTTTGAGGCTGCAGTGAGCTGTGACGATGCCACCGCATTGTAGCCCAGACAGCAAAGCAAGATCTTATCTCAAAAACAAACAAAAAGTAACATAATAATGATTTAAAAAGTTCTGATTATTTTCCATAATGCCCCCTTAATATCAAACCAATTTATTTTTTATTTTGACACAGGGTCTCAGTCAGTTGCCCAGGCTAGAGTTCAGTAGTATCATCATAGCTCACTGCAATGTCAAACTCCTGAGCTCAAGTGATCCTCCTGCCTCAGCCTCCTGAGGAGCTGGGACTATAGGTGTGCACCACCATGCCAGATAAGCTTTGTATTTTCTGTAAAGTTGGGGTCTCAGTCTTGCTCAGGCTGTTCTTGAACTCCTAACCTTAAGTGATCCTTCCACCTCAGCCCCCCACAGTGCTAGGATTACAGGCATGAGCCACTGAGCCTGATCAAACCAAATGTTTTAAAATGTGTTTTATGCCCCTGTTTTGAACACAGGCTGCAGGCACTAGCAGTCACCCTACTGGGTAGTCCAGCACTGATTCTATTCCTAGGTTTGCCACAAATTGCATTAACTTTGGACAAAGTATTTCAACTCCATAAGCCTCAGTTTCCTCATCTGTAAAATGGGAGTAAGAATAAAGGTACCTATGTCAGAAGGCCTTTGTGAAGATTCAATGATGATCCACAATAATACATTGAGCTGGTCTGCAGCATAGTCTACAATGGGAACTAACAATAAAAGGATACACTATGGAAATTGAGAATGGGAGCAATAGGGAGAATAGCTCTGAAGGTCAGACTAATGAATTTCGATTTGCTGTATTACATAAATTGTGAACATTCTAAGAATTTGAGTAAGAGAAAATGATGTATGAGAAAATTGGTTTAACTTCTGTCTGTATAACATGGGCCAGATGGGCCAGAAAGGGGGCCGAGAAACCACTTAATAGTTACGAGTTTTATACTATAATCTACACTTGTGTGGTGGCTATAACAACAGAAAATAGAGGACATCCAGACACTGCTGCAAAAACACATGAAAGTTATGAATAGCAAGGTGTCCTTTTGACTCTGTGGGGAACACCATCTTCAAACTGCTCACCTCTGATGAGTGAAAAAACACAGAAGAAAAGAGATAGGAAGAAAGGTGGAGGGAAAAAAGTAAACATCAGTCTTAGATTTCTAAGACTGTTGCCTATTTATTTACTTTATTCAAGCTAACAGCAAAGACATCAGAAGCTCAGTGTAGCACTGGATAAATGTGTAAAGTATCAATTGAGATACATAATAAGACTTGATTGCTTAAGATAGAGGTAAGGTTTAAGAAAATGCCCCATGCAGTTTCCTGTTGATGCCTGAATAAATCATCCCCTTGCCACTCTCAGCTTCCTCCCTTGCCTGTAACTCCTAACTGTGAATCAAAGAAGTAGGTAGCTAATTGCTCACAAAGGGAAGTACAAGAAAATGTAAAAGTCGTTAAGTGGTTTTTTTTTTTAAACTGCTGGCAGAAAAATAAAATGAGAAGATAAAAGTCACAACCTCAACTAATATTATTCAACACAATAGACTATTTTCCTCAGGGAGGTAGCACTCTTTGTAAAATCATAAAATTTCTTAAGCATACTTCCTCAGACCAGAGAAATAAGGAATGCATTGAAGATTCCCATTTCTTCCTAACTCCAGCTGTCCCTGCAATGATTTCTTTCACTTTAAAGCTAAGCAATTCTTTAGCTTTTCCTAGACCCT
The DNA here is from genome assembly GCA_963574885.1 of Lepilemur ruficaudatus. NCBI lineage: Eukaryota > Metazoa > Chordata > Mammalia > Primates > Lepilemuridae > Lepilemur > Lepilemur ruficaudatus. Next base: position 68,448 of record CAUYRT010031189.1, read on the forward strand.
AGAGCCAGTCTTGTGATGTTCAGTTGGGTAGCTGCAAGGTTTCCCTAGGGCTACTTCATCATTGTTTCCTCCAATCAGCTAAGTAAAATAAGGCAAGAAAAAGACAGACAAGCTTTCACATCTGGACTCCCGAGAGAAGACAGGCAGAGATTGGGTCGTCTGTCCCTGACAACCTTGCTGACTTTAGGTTATTGGAGCAGATCACTTACATTTGTGCTCTCAGTTTACCTATTTTCAAAAGAAAGTCTATTAATCCTGAAATCATCATCAGACTTGATTTATCAAACTTATTTCTTCAAATAAAATTAATTCTAGAAGCATTAAGCACTCTTACATGACATAGAAAAAGACTGAACTACACAATAGAAAAAAGGATGCTTGATTTTGTTGAAAGGGCGATAACCCTTTCAACAAAATGAGAGATTTACAGCTCACAAAACGTCTCCTCTCAGATGCACTTTTTTTTTATTTAATCACTTTCTCAGCTGCGTACATTTACAGTATATTCAAGTGTAAACAAGATCACCAAGACAATGAAACCATTCACAATTCATAGACTGTGTCCATGAAAAAAAACCCTTTTTGCCAATAATAAATAGGAACAGCCTGTGCATCATTTTGAATTCCATAAAGAAGTATTTTCAGAAGTTGATTTCCGACTTTTTATTTAAAACAAAAACACCTCATTTATTTAGACCCCTGAGATGCTTACTGTTACTTCATCACTTTAGTTTTGCAAAGTCTGCCCCCAAGTAGGTCTTATTAATGTATTGAATACCGAGCCCTGCTATGCAAACATGCCGTCACCAGAGGGCAGTTGTATGCCACAGCCCCCAAGGTTTGAGCCATAAGGCATAAACTGAGACTTGATTGAGGTAAGAGACATTCTTTTTCACCTTGTTCAAAAGCATATTATAAACTTAAATAATAACTAAATCTGTAAATACTCTAGAGAAAATATCAACCAACTGAACCCCAGGATGTAATTTTATTCACCATCTCCCAAAAATTATCACACAACATATCTTACCTCAACCATATACCGGTGTTTCATTAGAATGCTAATCTTCATACCTATTATCACTTGGACTTAACTGTACTTTCTGAGGTTTTGTCCTTAATTTATAGTCTTGTTGTGCACCCTCCCCCAAAACACACACACATTAACTTAGCCAAGCATGATGTAGCCACCCTGCCTAGCTGTCCCAACTAAAAGAACAGCATCTCTTGTAGTCTATTCATTTCCCTGCAGCTTTGTGGTTCTCTCGTTTTTCTGCCTTTCTCTTCACTTGGGAAACATAATTTACTCTCCTCAATTCCTAGAAGGTTTTTCTTCAAGTTAGTCTCTAATTTTTAAAATTAGTTTTATTTTTCTTGTTGAGAAGAACTTATACTGCTCCATTGCTGGAGCTGACTGAAACTTAGCAAAATAGCAATTTACCATCCTTTTGTGGTTCATAGTTGCAATGATTGAGACTTCACACTCATGTGTGATATGTACCACCCTCAAACCTTGTTAGGACATCGGCACATTACCCATCTGATGAAAAAAAGAAAGAAAGAAAGAAAGAAAGAAAGAAAGAAAGAAAGAAAGAAAGAAAGAAAGAAAGAAAGAAAGAAAGAAAGAAAGAAAATAGCAATTTATTATAAAAATGTGCCTCAACAACCCAATTCAAAAATGAGCAAAGGACTTAATAGATATTTCTCTAAAGAAGATACACAAATGGCTAATAAGCACATGAAAAGATGCTTAACATCATTAGTCATTAGAGAAATGTAAATCAAAATCCACAATGAGATACCATCTCACACCAATTGGGGTAGCTATAATTTAAAAAAATGGAAAATAAGTGCTGATGAGGATGCCGAAAGACTGAAACCTTCATACATTGCTGGTGGGAATGTGAAATAGTGCAACCGCTATAGAAAACAGTTTGGTGATTTCTCAAAAAATTAAATATAGAATTACTATATGATCCAACAATGCCACTCCTAGATATATGTACCCCCCAAAAAACTGAAAGCAGAGACCCAAACATACTTGTACATGCATGCTCATAGCAGCATTTTTCACAATAGCCAAAAGGTGCAAAACCTGAGTCCATCAGTAGATGAATAAACAACAAAACATGGCATGTACATACAATGGACTATTATTGAGCTATGAAAAGGAATGAAATTTCAATACATGCTGCAACATGGATGAACCTTGAAGACACTATGCTAAATAAAATAAGCCTGACACAAAAGGACAAATATTGTGTAATTCAACATACATAAGATACTTAGACAAACTCATAGAAAGAGAAAGAATACTGGTTACCAGGGACTTGGGGGTAGGGAAATGGGGAGTTAGTGTTTAGTGAGTACACAGTTTCAGTTTGGGAAGATGAAAAAGTCTGGAAGTGGATGGTGGTAATGGTAGCACAACAAAGTAAATGCACTTAATGCCACAGAACTGTACACCTAAAAACGGTTACAAAATTTTATGTTAAGTATAATTACCATGATTTTAAAAAAAAAAACTTTTAAAAATGAGCCAGCAGGCTGCTTGCTGATAATGAAATCCTAAATGGAAATCGTCTCAATTTACAGGACAATGAGCTCATGAAGCAGGATATTTTGAATAAAGGAAAAAACAAACAGCTTTACCTGGCTGTATCACAAGCCCGTTAATTCAGAACCCATTAATTCAGGCCAATGTTGACTTTTCAAGGTCCAGCAAACCATTTCTTCTCACCAATGTAAACAAGAGGCAGAATTAATCAATTTAACAGAACAAACAATTTATAAATTCTTCAGCACATTAGGGTCTACATGTAAGTGAACGTTACTACTTATAAGTGATTGTCCCGCAGTTGAATTTGCCATAAATTTCAGTATTTAGAACTGCTTATTATGCAATATAACTTTGTTCATCCTGTGGGCTCTTCTAATTTATCAGAAACGTTTTTGTTTTATTGTTTCTCTGCCATGACAGACTCTCTGAAAATTGTCTAACCATTGCAGAGGAACAAGAATACCCTCTTCTGTGGTCCTAACCTCTCTAGCCCATCTCTCTGGCAAACAACCAGGATTATCTTCACATAGTTACTATTGTATTAATATTGCCTACCATTGACTGGGCAACTAGATCATAAGAGCACTGTGCTAGTGCTTCCCTGCTGTTATCTCTAATTCTAAAAACTCTGCAAGATAAACATTGGTATCTCTATTTTTGAGATTGGGAAACTAAGGCAATAGCGGTTATATGCCTTTGATCAAGGCCACACAGCTATTAAGTGCACACCATGTTTAATACACAAGTCTTTCAGCAGCAAAGCATGTGTGTGGCCTTTCTGATACTGTGCTACCTTCCAAACACTGGCTTGTTGCAATCAGACAGTTATATGAGAGTTTGTACTAGTCCCGAAAGGAACAAAGATGCATTTCTTCTTAAGGAATGTAAAATTTGAGCTTTTCCCTCAAAGTAGCCTTGCTCCTTACTTTCATTTTTTTCTGATTTAGTGCAGATTGACTGTAAAAGCCTTGTAGCTCAAAGGTCCCTCTGCATCTGTAATCTTTAGTTCTCAGGTTAATGTTAGCATGTCTCAGGGAACGGTTTTCTTCCTGATGACCTTGGCAGGAAAAAAATGTTGATCCCTTCATCAACTCAGTTTGTAGGCAGCACAAAAATACAAAATGGGATGGGCCTCAGTTTTTTGCCTCAAATAATCTCTATGCAAATCCCCAGAGACCAGCCAAAGCAGCTTAGAGAGCAAAGCAAATGTCTTCTGTGACTGCAGAGAAGAAAAGTTTCCAGGAAGCTAGGGATCTCACGGGCTGCTCTCAGCCCCGCTGTCAATGAACAAGCAAAGGAATCAGAAACAGATAAGAAACAAGCAGATAAGGGAATTTCCAGTATGGTCTAAAACAAACTAGCAAAGAAGAGATAAGATGTTTGCAGAAAAAAAATAACCTTTGGATGTCCAAAGGGCTAGCTTTTGACAAAATTGTGAAGGAGCTGTCTGTTTTCTCTTTCACTCCATCTGCATTCACATCTCCTCCTATCATTCTACTCCCCCACCCTAAGTAGTCCCAGAGCTAATAAATACCTTTTGTGTAAATGCATGTCCAACCTCCTGGCATGTGGCTGCCTCCTTCCTGCCATCCCCTTAACATAATATTTCATGTTCCATAGCATCCTCCCTACCTAAGTCAAAACTTACTCCCTCCTGTAACTTATTATCATTTAGAAGCTTTTAATCAAACTCAGTTGGTCAACGTATCTAGCGAAGATGTTGATGGCTAGTAATGATTTAATGCATTCCCCCTACCTGATTACACATTTGCATTTTGATAGAGTTTTCAAAAGACCTATCTTTCCCCCTAAACTATCTCTTCCTCTTCTTCCCCTTGTGAATCTATAAATTCCATCATGGTGTTTTTACATGGTTTCTACCTCTCCAACAAGTAAAATCTGACTGTGTAAGGGAAAGACTAAAGGGCCTAAGAGATGTGACATCTGTTTGTAAACATTAATGAGGCATTGCTTATAAGCCCGGGACTCCCTAACTTGAAGGTGCTTACAATTTAGCTGGGGAGACAAAATGAACACATAGGAAAAGTCAAACAACAGAACCAAAATATGATGGCCTTTCCTGCGTTTAATTACCTGGAACACCAACTGACTCCAGTGATCTGACACTATCTGGCAGAGGTAGGAGGGCTCAGGGAAAGATCTAAAAGTAGCATCCTCAAGGCATATGGCAATAGCAACAGTAACTACATGGTGAAGGATGAATGAGGCAGTGACAGAGTCACACAAGCACTGTCAAAACAAGCCCATAGCCATAGCATGCACACCCATGAATCCCAGTGTGTGTTAGACTGTTCCAGTGGTGAGGATGCAAGCTCAGGGGAATATCTGGATGATCCATCGTTTGGTAACTATCTCCTCAAAACTGGCTTCCATTATTTCCCCGTGAATACATTGGAAATAGAATTGATGGTTTTTTAATTAACTCTGTGCCTAATATCCAGATGTTAAGTTCAGCAGTTACACAAAACAATTTCCTTAGGTTGCAGCTCTGAAATCATGATTTAGGAATGGAATTTTCAAAAAGATATTTTAAAACACTACTGAGAGCAGTAGAACTCAACCAGAGCCAAAAGGGGGGTTGGAGGTTTTGGGGCAAGGGAGCACATAAAAAGAATTACCTGTTGAGTTTTTCTTTATCCCTCCAAACTATTCAGGCACAGAAGGGACAGCTGCACGTACCCACCTAAACGTGAAGAAGGTGGTGAAGTCATTCTAATTATCTGTTTTGAAACAACCTGAATTCTTGTCACATTTCCATAGTACCTTTCTCATTTATATGCCCTACAAAAATGAGGATAATGCTTTTCACTAGAAGAAGAATTTTGATACTTTCCCATTGATCAGTTTGCTCTGGTAAAGATCCCAATCATTTAAAAGTTTCAGGTACAAACTAAAATTTTCCTAACTCCAAACTCTGTCTCAGAAAGCTTATAATCCTATCCCCAAACCAGACTGTGACCTGCTGACTAAAAGATTCATCAAATGCAAACCCCCAGCTCCCCTTAGATGAAGATAAGATATCGATCAGAAGGGAAGGGGTAAGATTGGAGTAGGTTTCTTTGCAAGAGAAAAAGGAGAGAAAAAACAAAAAGGCACGGTGGGGTAACAACCTCCCCAATTAAGGCAGTAAAGAGATATATGATGTGACAAGAAGAACTAATAGGATTATAAATGTGGCTTATACCATCACATAACTTTGAGTGCTCCTGACATAGTCCAAAGTCAAGGATATTTTATTTTATGTTTGTTGTAAGGAATTTTCTCATTAAGACTCTCCTCTGACCCCCTCCACATTAATTATTAATTGCAGCCCCACCTCATCCCACCCACCCTTGCATCCTGTCCCCTTTCCTTTTTTTATTTTCCTCCATGGCACTTATCAATACACACTTAGCTATACATCTGTCCTTATTTGTTCGCTTTATTATCTGTTTGGCCCGCTAGAGTGTGAGTTCCATGGGGACAGTGTTTATCAAGTTCACCATTGTTAAAAGGTAATTTTCGAAACAAATGGCAAATTCATGACTCATACAAATATAAAAATAAACACATGTTAAAGATTTTATTTAACTCATTAATGAGGAAACTGGTAAAGTCACAACTGGCTAAATGGAGAATACAAAGAACAGACACATTTATAGATCAGGAATATTGAAATGAATGTGCAAATGGAAAGCAAAACTGTTTTTGTTTACCACAAGGGGGAGAGAGTTGTCCCCCCTCCACCTGACAGAATTAGATTTGTTTGTCTGTAGACAGACAAGCACTGTTGTCTATAGACAAGGATTATTTTGCACTGCTATGTTATCTCTAATTTACAGAATTGCAAAATAGCTGCCATTCAAACAGGATTAGATAGCCCTGAAGGTGTGCTCTAGTCAATGCATAGTTTTCCACTGGAGCACAGAATTCTCCCTGCATCACAGCAGTGCCCAGCAGAGTGTCCGGTACAGAGGGAACACTTCAGAGGGCAGCAGGAGGGCCAATACGACCAACATGTACCTAATTCTCCAAACTAGAAACTTGTCATCATCCCTGATTGCCCTCTCTCTTGTGCTGTCCTCCTCTCATATCCAACCAGTCACTGTGTCCTATCATTTCTCCCATCTGCAAATATATCTTTATTTTTTCCACTTATCTCTAGCCCTGCTGCTACTCCCATACTTCAGGTCACCAGTAATCTTTCCCTTGGATTATTGCAACAATCTCTCAACTACTCCTACCTCCAATCCACTCTCCACCTTACATAGGGAAAATCCGTTCTATTATGTAAATATCATCATTTCATTTCCATTATAAAAACCCATTGCCCTCAGAATAAACTCTAAAGTACTTTAGAACCTAAAATACTTTACTACTGGGTATCTCTAACAAAGGAGAAGAGAACAAAAAGGTCCAAGACAAATCACCAATTTAGCGCCGTTGCTAGAACATAATGGATGTGCAGTAACTGTTCAATGAATGAATAAATTAATTAATTCATGAAGTTATTCAAAGCTGGTTCTACATAACTCATCTTCCCTTTGACTGCTTTTTTTCCTGATAAGTACAGTTCATTCTATAAATATATCTTCTTTTACCTTTTGCGTTTGGAACTCAGACATTTTTATAAAACAAGCAAAATAATTAATACTCAGATTCTATGAGAAGTTGTATCTTGAATCTAAGGTCCTAGTGTGTTCAAATTATATAGTTAACATATCCAGCATGACAATGTCTGACCTAATTATACTTCCCACTTCCAACCCTAAGGGATCCTCTAGATGGAACTGCCACAGTGGCAGTTGGAAAAGCCAAGGTTGTTGCAATGAAAATCAAAAGCCAATAAATAGTCCTGTAGATGGAGAAATCGTTTCTAAATTAACTGGAGCCGGCTAGAAGTGGTGGCATCTCTGACATTATTGTGACTGATGTTATTTGGTATGTATTTTACTTTCTTTGAAGGGGGGCTGACTTCTAAAGAAACCTTTACAATCAAAGGCTAAGGTGCAGCTTGGCTCTGTGGCTCTGTCATCTCCAAGAGGTATTGTTTTTATTTTTGTTTTTATGGCAGGGACAGATTCTTAGAGTTACCATACACAAGAGCTCACCAGGAAAAGAAGATGCTAATTCAAAATTTACTTCTTTCTCCTTAAGACAAGAGGATTAGGGGAAAAAAATTTACTTCCACAATATCCGTCACCATGAATTATTATAGTGAAATTCAGTTATTTACATTTAGCAAAGTAAAATCCTTAAGAAATTACAGAAAACACTGTAGCAGGACCTTTTTAAATGCTGTAATGTAAGGCTGACATTAGAAAAACTGTAAAGTAAATCAAGCTTGCTTTGGTATGTTCCGGCCTTCCCTTCATTGCCTTAACCCCAAGGATACTTCCTCCCATGCTGCCCTAGCAGATAACCAGGGTCTTTCATGTGGTAGCCATAGGAGGTCTGCATTCCTTGAACACTGTCTTGTCCTTGGTTTTCAATCCACCTTTACCCCATCAAAATTGGTCTTTTATGGGACTCACAGTGACCTTTCATGTTGGGAAATATCTAATAAACTTTTTATCAATAAGGTGTAACTCCCTTATTAGATTATGCAATTCTCTTTTCAAGGACAGTTGTATTTTGCCATTCTTTAAACCAAAGACTTATAATAAAGGGAAAATTTCAGGCATCACCAACTAGATGCTATCTGGAGGGCTAGAGTCCTTCCCAGTGTTCCTCAAAACACAACAAATAGGTCTACTCATTGGGACAACCTATGATTAACAATTACACCGTGTATGCCATACTTGCTATAAAATTGTCCTGTCATTTGCCCTGTTCTTTTAAAATTCAAGTTCAGAAAAAAAAAAATCCTTCTAAGTGAGAGTTCAGGCTAGTTAGATTCAGGTCAATCAAGGTTTTATTCAAATAGAATTTACATAATGTGATGACTTTTAGCTGTGAAAAAAAAATTGACTAATCAGTTCAGTTAGCCTATAATATTGATTTAATGACCTGTTGGAATGAGTCACACTAATTGAACTAAACTGTGTTGTTTATAAGAGCAGCTGATAGTGAAAATAATGTGTCCTATGTCCTTCTGCCAAAGTAGACACTGCAGCTCATTTTATTAAAATTGAAAATTTTATTGCACTAAAAGCTTAAAATTTCATTTTATTCAAAGTTTAAAAGTGGCTTGCATAAACTCCATTTTGCATGTACATGAATTTTTCATTTTATTTCATTTAATATATGTATGCCCTTTTGTACATCCCAGGATGAGCTGATTCCAAGAGGAAAACCAGTATAATAAACAAAAAGAAGACAAAGCCTTTTAAATCTTGATCACTCCAAAATTTAGTATTAATTGCTGTGATATTTCTGAGAAAAAGTAGTCCTTTAGGCTAATATGAAATAATATCTTGGAAGGTATCAGTTTGAGGACGTACACTAATTTCTTAGAGTATGTTGTGGGGATATTTTAAACGTAGACAAAAATGGTAGGTACATCCTTTCTCAGGTTCTAACTGTAGACATTTGAACTATGCTAAAATACTATTTCAAACGTGTTATTTTGGCCAGAAATATAATTAGTCAACAAACTAAAGCATTCAAATATTAAGGTCATGCCCCTAAAGCTTAACAGTTTTTAATCGTCTACTATTTTGCTTGAAATGTTATTGCCCCTTCCAGCCCATACCCAACCTCACCTACACTATGAAAAAGCAAAAGTGTGTTTTATACATCAGTCAGTAAATATTTATAATCAACCTATTCTACATCCAGGATTGTCCTAGATACTGTAAACAATACCCATATATTAATAAGACATTCCCAGCCAAGTGCAGTGGCTCACGTCTGCAATCCAAACACTTTGGGAGGCGGAGGTGGGAAGATCGCTTGAGGCCAGGGATTTGAGACCAGCCTGAGCAACATAGCGACACCCTTGTCTCTACAAAAAAATAAAAAAAAAATTACCCGGGTGTGGTGGCATATGCCTGTAGTCCTAGCTATTTAGGACACTGAGCCAGGAGGATCACTCGAGCCCAGGAGTTTGAGGTTGCTGTGAGCTATGATGATGCCGCTGCACTCTAGTCTGGGTGACAGAGGAAGACTCTGTCTCAAAAAACAAAACAACGACAAAAACAAAAACCCTACCTTAAAGGAACAGGAAATCTATTTGAGGAAGCAAGATAAATACACATAAGCAATAAACCTCAGTATAAAACAAAGGAAACAGGAGATGGGAGAAAGGCAATGAGGGGAGGCTTTAAAGAAAGGATGGGAACTTCAGTACACCTTGAAGGAAGGCCAGATATTGATAGCAAGGAGCAAGGGGCCATTCCAGAGCAAGAGAATGGCATAAGCAAAAGGGCTGAGAATAAAACTGGCATGGAATGTATTTGAATGGGGAGGAGAATAACAACAAGCATGGCAGGCCTCTGATTGTTGTATTGTCCAGCAGTGGGAAAGGCCACATAAGCAGTATGTTTTATGTCACATGTGAGATTATTTGCTCCTCAAGAACAGGAATTATATTTATTACATCTTTCTTCATACTTTTTAACACCTGCTTCAGTGAAATACACATACTAGATATTTAATAAAGCCTGGTTGAATAAATTAATCTGAAAGGATATGATGGCAGATACTAGAGAAATTGGCCTAACAAGGAACACCCGACATTATGATACGATGAAAAAGCCACACACTGGGTTGCCATCTTTGGAAATTTTACTAGTGATTGACGCTAAGAGAAGGCTTATAAATACTTCGCTACTGAAAAAAAGGTATAGCGTCTGCCTAACGAGCTTCTGCTTGCTTTTACTCACATGATTTATACCTCTGCCCAATTAACTTTCCTAGTTTGGTACTTGTCCCTACTCCTACACATTCCATTTAAAAGGTTTCAGAGCAAGGCAAAAAAGTAACAAAACTCAAGACCTGAAAAATTGGGTATAAACTGCATATATAGGTCTGTAAATATTAGGACAGCATTTCCCAAAGTGTCTTACAGTTAGTTCTGAGAGACGTTAATAAGTGTACAATAAAAATGTCACAGAATCAAATAAATCTGGAAAGCACTGCCTACTTTATCACCTGCTTTGAGATTTGCAATGCATATTTATATATCAAAGCCTTCTGAAATGTCCTACAGTAATCTGTTTTAAATTGCTTATGTTGTTTACTGCATTATTTCCCAACTTTATTTTACCACAGAAATCTTTTTCTGTGTGGACTACCCATTCATTAAACATCATCCTTTAAAACACTGGTGTCCAGCTTGTAAAAACCTGCAATAGGAATATCAAGAGAGTTAGTGGAAAAGCTTGACCATACCCATTTTAAATCAGCAGTTACCTGTGATTTGCTGTCATTCTAAAGAGTGTGTCCTCAATAAAAGGGTGATGACTCACAAGGAGTTATCACTCCTCACCTCCACCTACTTATAGTTTGCCAATCAGGCAGTCTGAATTGCCTGTCTACTGGCAAAATGATATAGGAGTTCTCAGGAATGAAATAGTTAAGTCAATCTGTGATAGTTACAAATCTAATCTTTATATGTGTGTTATGATGCATAGCACAATTCTGAAATTTGACTTTTTATGGAATCTTCTAGTTTTAAGTATTTGATTATGGTCCCATGAACATGGGCCCTAAGAGGGTGGAAAATAACTTCTACATGGATCAAAATTCTTGGGCACTAACAAGAAAAATCTGAAAATTGTTTTAAGAGAGTACTTTATAAAATGCCTCACTTTCTTTATATTTTTATATCTTTCCAGTCTCCAACCTTAAGGAATTTTGGCTACTGCCTTTTTCTGCTAGAGTTTCAAATGGGATTGGTCAGATTACATTTGTGGGTTAATCAGCAAATTTAATCATTTTTGCAGCATTGCTTCCATTGGAAAATGCATTTGGCACTTCATGAGAGGCGGCAGCATGATGTGGTAATAGAGTTTGACTTCTTAGAAACAGACAAATCTGCGTCCAAACTCTGGATTATCTTCTGTGATTCATGAGATTACATGTAAAGAAGGTACTGCTGTATTTACTACTTTATAGATAAGAAAATTATAGCCAGTGGGTTCAAGAAGTGGAATTGTGTTCTAGGGCAGTCTGCATCCAAAGCTTATTCCCAAACCTTTGCATTCCACACCGCTGCTCAGAAGGTGGTCAGAGTTACTGACGGTAACAGAGAAACTAATCACAAAAATGAGGACTCTGTGTAAACAATGCAAGTACAGCATGTCCTCAAATAACATCATTTTGTTCAACGCCGTTAGGTATAATGTTGATGAGAAAAAAATCAATCCTGCGTGAGGCCAATGTCCACATGCAGTTTGCATATTCTGCCCATGTCTGCGTGAGTTTTCCTCCCACATCCCAAAGCTGTGACCATTAGGTGAATTGGCGTGTCTACATGGTCCTGGTCCTAGTCTGAGTGAGTGTGGGTATGCATATGAGAGCACCCTGCTGTGCAATAGCGTCCTCTCCAGAGTGGTTTCCACCTGTCACCCTGAACTGCCAAGAGAGGCTCCAGCCACCCATGACTCTGAACTGGAATAATTGGGTAAATACTTATATCACTTGTTTTTGTTTTCTTTTTTTTTCCTTTGAGACAGAGTCTCACTCTGTTGCCCGGGCTAGAGTGCTGTGGTGTCAGCCTAGCTCACAGCAACCTCCAACTCCTGGGCTCAAGTGATCCTCCTGTCTCAGCCTCCCGAGTAGCTGGGACTACAGGCATGCACCACCATGCCCGGCTAATTTTTTTTTCTATATATATTTTTAGTTGGCCAATTAATTTCTTTCTATTTTTAGTAGAGACGGGGTCTCACTCTTGCTCAGGCTGGTTTCAAACTCCTGACCTTGAGCGATCCACCTGCCTCGGCCTCCCAGAGTGCTAGGATTACAGGCATGAGCCACCTCGCCTGGCCTATTTTACTTGTTTTTAGTGATCTTTCTTAATTGTATGTATAGCTCACATCTATTTCAAAGTTTAATATTACAAGTGTTTTAAGTCTTCATTTAGAAGTTTGGTGATATTTTAGTGACCACAAATATGCCCTGGGAATTTAACTCTTATTTATATCAGTTAGCCTGTGGGAAAATCGGTTTTGTTATACATCGTTTCACTTAAAGTCACAGTTTCCAAGAACCTATGGAAGACATCAAGTGAAGACTTACTGTATGTACACTTTTTTCCTATAAAACAGAGCCAGGGGCCTCTTCTGAGTCAAAGACTCAGCAACTTGTTTCACTCTGAGGGTGAGCAGGTAGGTTTGTGATACATACCGATAGGGACAACTGAGGGGGAGGGGAAAAAAGAGGAAGTTAAATGTAGGATTTTTTTTTCCCTCTATATTTTCATTTTTAAAAAAAGCTGCAGAATTTTATTAAAATATGGAAAACAAAAATTTTTTTAAATTATTATTTCACTTAAATTACAGAAATCAAAGAAAGTGGGTAGAGAAACTTCTCTTCACCTTCAGTTTCAACACTGTAAATCTTCACTACAGATTTTTTTTTTTGAGACAGAGTCTCACTCTGTTGCCCAGGCTAGAGTGCCGTGGCGTCAGCCCAGCTCACAGCAACCTCAAACTCCTGGGCTCAAGTGATCCTACTGCCTCCGCCTCCCAAGTAGCTGGGACTACAGGCATGCGCCACCATGCCCGGCTAATTTTTTCTGTATATTTTTAGTTGTCCGACTAATTTATTTCTATTTTTAGTAGAGATGGGGTCTTGCTGTTGCTCAGGCTGGTTTCAAACTCCTGACCTTGAGCGATCCTCCCGCCTTGGCCTCCCAGAGTGCTAGGATTACAGGTGTGAGCCACCATGCCCGGCCTTCACTACAGAATTAACCACAGTTAAGAGGTTGGTATAGATGTTTCAAGATTTTGCCTACGTTTCCATAGATAATACAATTTTCTATGTTTCCACAGATACACATATAATGCATATATTAATACATATATGTATAGTAAAGTTATACACGTACACATATATACACATACATATGTAGATCTATATATGCATATATAGATACACATACATATATACATATATGTGTATATACACACACATATATAGAACTACATGTAGGGAATATGTTCCTTTAATCTGTTTAAAAATATGTATGCACATAGATATATAGGCCTATGTATACACACATACATATATAGACCTATATGTAGAAAATATGTTCCTTTAATCTGTTTGAAAATAATTTCTGAAATTTTTAAAGTGATAATACAGTACAAGCTATTTTTCTAACACTGAACTATTTATTAGAAGCACATTGCTGGGTACAGGGGCTTGTCCCTGTAGTGGCAGCTACTAGGAAGGCTGAGGTGGGAGGATTGCTTGAGGTCAGGAGTTCATGACCAGACTGAGCAACATAGTGAGGCCTCGTCTTTACAAAAAATAGAAAAATTAGGTGAGCATGGTGGTGTGCACCTGTAGTCCCGGCTACTTGGGAGGCTGAGGCAGGAGGATTGCTTGAGCGCAGGAGTTTGAGGTTGCAGTAAGCTATGATCACACCACTCTGCTTTAACCCAGGCAACATGGTAAGACCTCATCTTAAAAAAAAAAATAGTCTTTGATAATTCCAATAGCTGAATTATCTCAGGTTTAGCATCTGCTTATTTTTCTTTTGACTTAGCCATTTTATCTTTGACATATTGGTCTTTGCAATGTGAAAGCAACCATGAGCAAATGCACATGACTCTGTTCCAGTAAAACATTATTTGCAAATATAGATTGTGAGACAATTTTCACCTACAAGCTGTTGGATATGATAGAGAGAATTTTATCAGTTATTGTTTAAAGTCCTAATTATGGATAGTGATTCCATTTTTGTTGAGGAATAAATCCATATACATGCAAAAATTAGATGCTGAATAAGTTCTCTTAAAAGGATAAAATCAATTTTATTTCTTCTAATACTCTTTGCATTTATAAAGTGTTTCCTATATGCAAGCTACTTATGAGTTATATCACCTTTAATTCTTAGAATCAACTTATGAAAAGGTACTGGTCCTTTCTCCACTTTCTGGAAGAATAAACAGATGCATATATAGAACTAGAAATTTGCCCAAATTCACACAGCTAAGTAGCAAAGCAATAATTTGAACTTACCTTTCTTTAACAACAAATATTTTAAATATTACGCTACTGTATATAGCTTCTCAAGTCTCAGATTCTCCTCAAAATAATGGCATCGACAAGTCAACTACTTGCAGAGTATGTTCTATCTAACTGACATTACGAGATTTGGTGGTAGATCCAAAAATAAATTTACAGTGTGTTTGGGGTTACAATTGAATATTTTTCATAAGAGAATGGCCATAAAAATTGATTTCTTTGGGAAGTATATGAGGATATAAAAATTGTTGCACTAGTTCTGACTTTTTATATTTTAACTTTTTGAGAACTGTATTGGGATATAATTTATATATACTAAAATTCTAAAATGTAAATGAAAACTGTATACAGTCATATAATCACCACCACCATGATCATTGTATAGAATATTTCTATCATTCTAGAGCATTCCCTTTTGTCTCTTGGTAGTCAATGCCCTACCCCAACCTCAGATGCTGGCAACTACTACTCTGCTTTCTGTCACTGTAGCTTTGCCTTTCATGAAAGTCATATAAATTGAACAGTTAAGTATGAAATCAGTGTCTGGCTTCTTTCACTTAGCATAATGCTTTTGAGAATCATTCATTATTTTGTTTTTTATCCATAACTTGTTCATATTTATTCCCAAGAAATTTTCCAATTGCTGGAATTTGTTTATCCATTCACCCATTGAAGAGCACTTATATTGATTCTAAGTTTTGATTATTTTGAGTAAATTCTCATTACATTCAAGTACAGACCTTTTTGTGGATAAATGCCTTTAATTCTCCATGTAAAAGCTGACAATATATAGCAGAAGTTAATGTGGGAGGGCATCTAAAGGTAGGAAGAAGTCCATAATATAGAAGTTCCTCAATATAAAGAGAAAAGAATTTTAAGGAGGATATGGTAGTCAACAGAACTTACAGATGACTAAGAGGATGGAAATTGGAAAAGTCACTACACAAAATTATTATCAGAATATTGGAACTTTGGAGAAAGAATTTCAGCATAGTTAAGAGACTAGAAGCCAAATTTTAAGGATTACAAACAAGCGGAAACTGCAAATATAGCATAAAATATTGGTAGTAAAGGGTGTGTGAGGGAAATGAAATAGCAATCTTAGGAGATATCTAATTTCACAGAAGATTGTGGTGGATTCTGACAGAAGCTGATCTTATTTGTGGGAATGGAAGAGAGGTTGACATTGCAGAGGGGTGCCAGAGGAATGTGGAAACGATGGAAACAAGAGGCATCTGCCTTGAAAAAGTGTCTCTTCTAGGAAAAGATGGGATGTTAGATGATCAGATATTGGTGGAGAAGAGAGTTTGGCAAGAAAAATCTGCTTAGAGAGAAACCAGGGAGAGTCAAAGAGCCCAAATTCGATGGCTTTGATCTTGTCCACAAAATTAAGTAACCATGTTTAGGGCTGAGATAATAGAGACTGTGCAAAGTTTGAGCATCAACTATAGGGAATTATCAGAAAAGGTCAAGAGAGAATGAAAGAACTAGTAAGCAAAGTGCAAAATCCAGCTGAAATTCAATAGCCAAAATTTACTGTTGAACTTGGTCATCATGGCTTTGTGACTTGACTGGGAAATGTTTCACAGCCTAGGAATAAAATCAGAGGAAAAGAATGATAGGAAGTTTCTTTCCTGGGTTGAGAATGGGCTTTGCCAACTTAACAAAAGATCAAAGAAATATGGGATTATTTGAATTAATAAGGCAATATCATGAATCCCATGATGGGTAGGCAAGCAAAGTAAAAAGAACTAAATGAAAATTTTACCAGGAGAGCTAAAGAGACTAGAGATTATTTGGGGAGGGGACGGGGTTAAAAGCAGAGAATTCAGTAAGTAACGAAAGAAGATGAGGAAGGAAATTTTGTGGTCAAAGAGTTGTGAAGGCTGGTCCTTAGTACTGACTTACCAAAGAAATAGTTAAATAGGCCGAAGAACATGTTGGGGAACAATTTGTTGGAAATGGAATGGCTGCAGATCCCTTGTAAAAGATAAACTACTGCAAGACACAATGAAAGAAGAAATCTGATGATGAATTCAAGATCTATTAAGATAGGTTTACCTGTTTCTGCAACAGCACAGATTGCTTCCAGAAAGACTGAGGCTCTATCAACAGTACCACATCAAATCAGAGAGCAGAGACAAGCAGTTACCAGTTCTTTGATTGTGTACTGCTTCTCTTTACAATCCATTTATCAGTTTTAGTGCATATTGCTTCCATGCTTACCCTTTCAATTGCAACCACAGTCATAAAGCAGTTGCTGCACAGAACATTTCCACCGTCTGTCACATTCCCCAAGTGTACACTGGCAAGTTAAATAGAAAATATTTAATTTTGTAAAACTCAGCTACAGTCATACGCTCATTATAAACACTGACATACTCTTGCAGACTCTGGCAGAAACAAAAGCATGAGGATCCGATAATAAATACAGCTGCAAAATTGGGGGTACAGAATGGGAACTTGGAGCCAAAGATAAAGACAAAGCCCCGTTCTGTGAACCTAGGAATTACAAGATTCAACCCAGAGCTACAGCAGCATTGATAAGATTTGCTTTATACAATGAAAAGGATGTGGACACATCAAATTATTTACAGTTATTATCTCTGGAGAGTGGAGGTGGGACGAGGAGGAGAAAGGAACTTTCACTTTAACACTTTATACTATTGTATCACTTAAGTTGTCAATGCCAATTATGTATAACTTCTAAGAATTTTCTCAAACTTACAAAATAAAAGAAAGGAAGGGAAGGAGAAAGGGAAGAAGAAATTTACCACCTGTGTAACCTTGGGCAATACATTTAACCTATCTGAGCACCCATTTCTTCAATTATAAAGTGGGAATACGTACGAAGAATATTAATACTTCGCATGTTTGTTCAATCAGTCAACAATTATTTTTTGAATTTATTGTCTTAAGTGCTGTGCATTGGCAGTAATTAGGGTTGCTGTGAGGAATCAAATGAAATTATTTGGATAATACGTTTGGCACAGAGAAAGTACTCAACAGATGTTATTATTTTCTTTCCATTTCCCTTACATAAAAGGATAATTGGTCTCAGAATTTGAGGCAAGGTAAAGCAGTCCTGGCTGTGGGGATTAGAGAATGCAGAGTCAGAGTACTGGGCACATTCTAACTGAGTAAAATCAGTCTAATTTTATGTTGCCTGGGGGAGAGGATTCCTCCAAGGCCTGAGAAAGCCCCAGAGTTCTTGCATCTGCTCTGAGCCCATTCTTGCATCAATAAAATTGGGCTGAAAGCCTAAAGTCTCTTTTCCTCCCTGAGAACTTGCCTTTTGGAGTAGATTAATCTTCATTTCATTCCATCAAAAACTGCACTCTGCAGTTAAATTTATAGTTTCTTGAAGTACCTCACTTATTTGTGAGATGAAGTCTCTCTGGATCTTAGCTGTACATGTCTAATTTTAAAGATTAAAAAATAGTAAAAGCTAAAGTATGATATTAAAGTATACAAATTTCTCTAAAAATTGAATGCTGTTAATGAAAAAAAAAAACCCATGATTTTTCTTCAATGATCTTCTGTGGAATGTCCTCAGGGAGGGAGGAGGTGGTAGGGCTGAGGAGAGCCAACTCATGATTTATCAATCATCTCATGAAATAAGGTTGCTATGAGGAATCAAATGAAATTATTTGGGTAATGTGTCTGGCACCCCGATTATTGTTAAGATGTCAGATTCAGTCTGCTAAATCTGGTCTCCTAGTCAGTTACCTTATGGTTCTGTAATAAACAACCATTAAAAATCTTTTCTTGTTTTTGCAATTTGGTATAAGCATCTACTCATGACTACCTTTTAGGAAAAAAAGTTGATTATAGCACATCACAACATGACCATATTATCCTGTTTTTCAGGGGACAAAACTCTGGGCTAGAGAGCTTTAGGTGTAGGAACAATGTAATATAAGGATTAGATTTGGAGCTGTAGATAAATATGGTTGAGAGGAAAACTTTTAAATGAAAATGTTTTCAAACAATCAAAGTTTTAGAGATATTTTCTTACTTATGAGAGAGTCCACATTTTACTAATGCTCTCCTAATGGAATCAGAATGCCTTGATTTCTGATTTGTGAATTCTGGCTCTGCCAAGATTATATCAACTCGTCATATAATCTTGACAATTCACAGACTCATGTTTACCATCTGTAAAATGAGTGTAGTGCTAGCTGACTGCCTAACTCATGGAAATGTGATAAAGCTTAAATGAGACAATATATGCAAATGCATTTGGAAGAGTATAAAGTACTATATAAATATAAAGGAGTACTATCTAGTTTTCCTCTACCTATTCAATGCAAGTCTTCTTCTACAATTCTAGCACATACCTTTCGGCCCTTCTCTCAACATTTAAAATAATACCATTCAAATCTTTGGCTTAGCAAAGGAAACAATCAACAAACTAAAGAGACAATCCAGAGAATGGAAGAAAATGTTTACAAACTACTCATCTGACAAAGGATTCATAGCTAGAGTATATAAAGTGCTCCAACAACTCGACAGGAAAAAAACCAAATAATATGATTTTAAAAATGGGCAAAGGATCTAAATACATATTTCTCAAAAGATATACAAATGGACAACATGTATATGAAAAAATGGTCAACATCATTAGTCATCAGAGAAATGCAAATCAAAACTACAACGAGATATCATCTTACCCTAGTTAAAATGGCTTTTACTAAAAAGACAGGCAATAATGAATGCTGGAGAGGATGTGGAGAAAAAAGGAACTGTCATACACTGCTGGTTGGAATGTAAATTAGCACAACCACTATGGAAACAGTATGGAGTTTCCTCAAAAAACTAAAAATAGAACTACAGTATGACCCAGCAATCCCACTGTTGCATTTATGTGCAAAGGAGGGGAATTTAGTACACAGAAAAGATATATGCAGTCTCCGATCTGAGTACTAATGAGGCCCTACCCTGCTTAGCTTCTGAGATCAGACCAGATTGGGTGAGTTCAGGGTAGTACAGCCATAGACTAGATATCTGCACTCCCACGTTAAATGCAACACTATTCACAATACCCAAGATATGGAATCGACCTAAGTGTCGATCAGCAGATGAATGGATACAGAAATGGTGGTACACATACACAATGGACGATCATACGGCCACAAACAAGAATGAAATCCTGACATTTACAACAACATGGATGAAGCTGAAGAACATTATGTTAAGGGAAATAAGCCAAGCACAAAAAGAATTATCTAACATGTTCTCACTCGCATGTGGGAGCTAAATATTAAACACAACTGAGGTTAGGTGCGGGGGTGGATGCCTGTAATCCTTGCAATCTGGGAGGCCGAGGAGAGTGCACTGTTTGAGCTCAGGAGATGGAGACCAGCCGGAGTAAGAGCGAAACCCTGTCTCTACTATAAATAGAAAGAAATTAATTGGCCAACTGAAAAGATATAGAAAAAATTAGCCAGCTACTCGGGAGGCTGAGGCAGGAGGATCACTTGAACCCAGGAGTTTGAGGTTGCTGCGAGCTAGGCTGATGCCATGGTACTCACTCTAGCCTGGGCAACAGAGTGAGACTCTGTCTCAAAAAAAAAAAAAGAAAAAAATTCAGTCAGCAATTTCCTGAAGTTCTGCATTGATGATTATTCACAGAAAATGTTCAGTTTTTGTATTTTTATTATTAAATATTGTTCACTTGTGACCCCAACTAACTCATTTAACAAAATA
>CAUYRT010031190.1:0-24833 GCA_963574885.1 Lepilemur ruficaudatus
TTTCCCTCATGTTTAATACTAGAAATGGCTTTATCCTTAGAGAGAAACTTTAGTTTCTGTGTAAAGATAGCACACCCAGGCCAGGTGCAGTGGCTCACCCCTGTAGCTGGGACTACAGGTATGCGCCACCATGCCCGGCTAATTTTCTCTATATATTTTAAGTTGTCCAGCTAATTTCCTAGCACTCTGGGAGGCCAAGGCAGGCGAATCCCTCAAGATCAGGAGTTCGAAACCAGTCTAAGCAAGAGCAAGACCCCGTCTCTACTAAAAATAGAAAGAAATTAATTGGCCAACTAAAAATATATAGAAAAAATTAGCCAGGCATGGTGGCGCATGCCTGTAGTCCCAGCTACTTGGGAGGCTGAGGCAGAAGGATGGCTTGAGCCTAGGAGTTTGAGGTTGCTGTGAGCTAGGCTGACACCACAGCACTCTAGTCCGGGCAACAGAGTGAGATTCTGTATCAAAAAAAAAAAAAAAAAAAGATAGCACTCCCAGTTGTATAATGCCTTGATACAAGTTCATAATCTTTAAAAAATGTCACCTGGAGCTGCAGTACTGAATCCTTGGTCCAGTATTGGTCCCTGGCCTTTTAGGAACCAGGCCACACAACAGGAGGTGAGCGGCAGGTGAGCCAGCGCATCTTCCTCTGTATTTACAGCCGCTCCCCGTCACTGGCATCACCGCATAAGCTCCGCCTCCTGTCACATCTATGGCAGCATTAGATTCCCATAGGAGCGAACTCTACTATAAACTGCGCATGCAAGGAATTCAGGTTGTGCACTCCTTATAAGAATCTGAATCTAATGCCTGATGATCTGAGGTGGAGTTGAGGGGGTGATGCTAGCGCTGGGGAGTGGCTGCAAATACAAATTATCATTAGCAGAGAGATTTGACTGCACAATAAATGTAGTGCACTTGAATGATCCCGGAACCATCTCCCCCCACCATCCGTGGAAAAATTGTCTTCATAAAACTGGTCCCTGGTGCCAAAAAGGTTGGGAACTGCAGGCCTAGAGTATATATTTATAAACATAAATAAAACTGGTAATATACAATTTTAAAATTTTAAATTCTAATGTATACATTAAAAATACTCTATTCTTGGTAGTCTAAGTCTATTTGACTGGATTTTCCTCATAGTGGATGTATTTCGTAAAGCAGAAATCTATTTTGTCTCCTGACAGATTTTATTTATCACTGCACTTGTTGGGAATAAGTGGGATAATATTTGGGAAGGTTTTTGGTAAACTGTGATAATACAGTACCAATGTAAGACGGTGGTGGTAGTTTAGTTAGAAGTAAACTGGAAAAACGTAGGAGGTTCTCTTCATCTGTCCATTCTGATGCCCAGCTTCATGCTGATAATTTGATATTTGTCAAATGGCTTTTTTTATTCTCTGCAGTACAGTACATGACTTAGGTTCATTCATGTCATATGACTGTGATACATTTGTAGAAGCTTACTCAGTTGATATAAATAAATTTTACATGGTTCATCTCTGTATTACTGATTTATGATAGGAGATACCTATAATAGTGGTAACTTTATGTCTCCGTGTTAGAAATAATTTTTACTTCATAATTCTGTGCCATGCTTGCAATTAGTAATTCAGTATATTTTTCCTTGTTAGTCTATAAACTCTATGATAATGCAGTCTATGTCTGTCATATTGACACTTCTATCATTAGTTCTAAATCATTGCCTTGCACACAGTGGTAGGAGGTTCCATAAGTGTATAAATGTTTTTAAAAATTTAAGTAGTGAAATCAAAAGTAAAATTTGAAAGCCATACCAAAATTATAATTTTTTTCTTTTTTTGATGCAGAGTCTTGCTCTGTTGCCCAGGCTAGAGTGCCATGGCATCAGCCTAGCTCACAGCAACCTCAAGCTCCTGGGCTCAAGCAATCCTGCCTCAGCCTCCCCGGTAGCTGGGACTACAGGCCCACGCCACCACACCTGGCTAATTTTTCTCTTTTTAGTAGAGACAGGGTCTCACTCTTGCTCAGGCTGGTCTCAAACTCCTGAGCTCAAGCAATCCTTCTGTCTCAGCCTCCCTGAGTGCTAGGATTACAGGAGTGACCCACCACGCCCGGCCCTTCAAAATGACAGATTTTGAGATTAAGTCTGAAGATGTTTCTTACAGATCAGTGTAACAGATTATGATGTAGGACATCATAATCATGTAGGAGAAAAGACAAAGGAGCATAACACTGTTGTATTCTTGGTATCTCCTTTAGTCCTCAAAACAACCTTGCGAGAAGGATAATTGTCTCCATGTTATATATGTTAGGCAGCTGGGACTCAGAAGTTAAATGACTTTTGTAAGGTCACGCAACTCAAAATTGGTGTAACCAGTATTTTAGTACAAGTCTATTTGAATCAGGGTCCATTTTATCTTTATTCTCATAGGCTGTCATAAAATAGATAAAAGCAATTTATCAGTAGTTTATCATTATTAAAATGATGGAAAAAAGCTATTAGTAATTTGCTAGTGAACAATAATGGGAAACTTAGTGGAATCCTTTAAGGATGGATACTCTGCACTTGCTACGCCCTGTGGAAGAAACAGGAAATGTGTAAGTCGTGGTACCTGTCCTCGGGGATCTTGGATCCAGCAGAGAGAGCTAGAAGAGACAATACTAAGCAATAGTAGACAATATAATTTAAATGCCAAAAATCTAAATGCTTAGGAGAAGAATATTATTAATACTAAGGATTTAATATTTCACCTTTATAGTAGAAATAGATCTTGAGCTAGGACTTGAAGGATAGTTAGGATTTGAGTGCCTAGAAGAATGGTTACAGTGTGAACAGAGAAGTGGAATAAGCTTCTGTTTATGAGATAATAAAGATCATATCTAAATTGTGAGATTATTTAATTTAATTGACAATAATTATATATATATTTATGGGGTACATTGTGATGTTTCCATACTTGTATACATTGTAGAATCATCTAATCAGGCTAATTAACATATCCATCACCTCAAATATAATTTCTTTGTGGTGAGTGAGAACATTTAGAATCCATTCTTTTTGCTATTTTGAAATATACATTACTATTAACTATAGGAGGTTATTTTCAATTAGTTGAAAATAATGTTAGAAAACTGTCAAGTGAAAAACAGCCTCACCAGATTATAATATCCACAAGGGCTGGAATCTTTGTCCATTTTGCTGAGTATATATCCCAAGTACCTAGAATCATTCATGCCTGATATATAGTAGGTACTGAATAAATATATACTTTAAGTAATTTTTTGTTTTTCAGACAGAGTCTCGCTCTGTTGCCCCAGCTAGAGTGCAGTGGCATTGTCATAGCTCACTGCAACCTCAAATTCCTAGGCTTAAGCCATACTCCTGCTTCAGCCTCCTAAGTAGCTGGGACTACCTGTACACGCCACCATGCCCAGCTAACTTTTTCTATTTTTGGTAGAGACAGGCTCTTACTCAGGCTGGTCTCAAACTCTTGAGTTCCAGCGATCCTCCCACCTTGGCCTCCCAGAGTGCTAAGATTACAGGCATGAGTCACCGTTCCCAACCTACTTTTTAAATATTTTAACAACCTTATTTTGGTATAATTGTTATATAATAAGAGGTACATATTTAAAGCATGCTATTTAACATTTTAATTTTTATTCTTTATTTCTTCAGAGATAGGGTCTTGCTATGTTGCCCGGGCTGGACTTGAACTCCTGGGCTTAAGAGATCCTACTGCCTCAGCCTTCCAAATAGTTGGGACTACGGACATGCGCCACTAGACCCAGACATTTAATATTTTTAAATGAGATAGTATTCAACTGTATCTGTAATGCTTTATTTCTTTAAACAAAAAGAAGCAAATGAGTAAAAATCTAAACATTCCTTAAATCTGAATGGTCGGGGTAGGTGTTTACATTTTTCCCTATGCTTTGTATGTGTTTGAAATGCTTAGACATTTTTAAAGGGGAGCAATAGTTATAGAAATATGAAGTTTGAATGGAGAAGTCTTAGGAAAGACATTAGTGGGCATGGAATTCTGGTTTTCTGAATATATTTTTAATTTGTTTTGTGGTTTAAAATTTTTTTTTAATCAAAATAATATATATAGGCCGGGCGCGGTGGCTCACGCCTGTAATCCTAGCACTCTGGGAGGCCGAGGCAGGTGGATTGCTCAAGGTCAGGAGTTTGAAAATAATATATATACACATAGTTTAAAGGGCAAATAGTGTTAGAAGTCTTAAAATTAAAAAGTCTTCCCACCCCCTTTCTCTGGAGACAATTACTTGGCACTCATGGCTGCCTCTCCTGTTATTTACTGCCATATTTCTAAGCTGTGTATATATTGTGATTATGTAATTTTGGACATTGCCCTTTACATTGCTGTTAGAATAGATAAGGCTTTTAGCTTTCTTATTCTTTTTTTGTTTCTCAAACCCTTTTAATGAGTTTAGTTTTTTTGCTCCCCATAATAATAAGTAAAAATATGTGCCACCATTTTTTAACCCCTTTGGACCTCAGGTTCATCGTTGGTCCAGGGATGGTATAATTATATTTATTTAATGAATGTGATAAGCGCTTGCAAATTCAGAAGAACATTGGCAGTGTTATATTTTGTATCTAATAATCTTTTTTAATGGCTGCATTTAAAAAAATACGGTTTAGTTAATCATAATCCTTTTGATACTTTTTTGATATTATAAAAATTATAGACTGGGCGCTGTGGCTCACACCTGTAATTCTAGCACTCTGGAAGGCTGAGGCCGGAGGATCACTTGAGGTCAGAAGTTGCTCAGACCAGCCTGAGCAAGAGTGAGACCCCGTCTCTACTAAAAATAGAAAAGTTCAACAAGCCATGATTTTTGGGTAGAAAAAAACAAAGAAAAAATAGAAAAGTTAGCCTGGCATTGTGGCGTGCGCCTGTAATCCCAGCTGTTTGAGATCCTGAGGCAGGAGAATTGCTTGAGCCCAGGAGTTGGAGGTTGTAGTGAGTTAAATGATGCCACTGCACTCTACTGGGACCACAGATGGAGGCTTTGTCTCAAAAAAAAGAAAAAGAAAATAAAAAATAAAAATAAATTTTAAAAAGGTGGGGGTTAAGGAAAGCCTCACCCAGCTGCAAGACGTGAAGACCCCTGGCCCCTGCACAACTCCCCACTGGTCTTCCCACCCCTTGTGCAAGGCCCACCATGGAAAGACCCTGGCAGGGTCACAGACCTCACTCAGACTTCTGGGAGAGAGGTTCAGACACCAACATTTGAGGGACACAGGGTGAGAGTAAGGGAACTTGGGCATGGATGACAAAGCAGAGACCCTGAGAGACCACAAGAGAGAGATGATTGAGCCATAGATGCCAGAGACAGAGGGAGACTCAGCCCAGCAGAGGCCCCGCACCCACCTGAGGCAGGCTCAGCGGAGGGTGTGGCAGCCTGGGGGCTGGACCAGTGGACAGGGAGCGGGGAGGGGCAGGAGGGAGCAGCACAGCTGCTTTTGAAGATATGGCTGGATTTAGAGGCTGGTATGCCCAAACCAATGGCCTCCAATGGCAGAGGGACAGCCCTTCCCTCTGCATAGCCCTAGTCCTCCTCTGCTTGCTTACCCGCCCCCAACCACCTCTTTGCAATCCTGTGCCTGATTCCTGTCCCAGAGGGGAGGGAAGTCTTATTGTTAAGCCCCAGGGGAGGGAGGCGGCAGGCACAGCTGCTGCCCCTCAGGTCCTGCTCTGGCCTTCCCCAGGGGCTGGCTCTGGCTGGCTCTCTTCCCCTCTCTACCCCTCACTCCACCGTCCCACCTCCCTGGCTGCCTGCAGGCACAGTGCCTGTCATATTGGTGCTCAGCTGAGGTGCCCTGTCTGCCTGGCTCCCTGCCAAGCACTGTGCTGCCCCAGAGGGCCCTGGCGAGCACAGGCCTGCGGAATCCTGGCTTTCCCAGCTGGCCCTGGCTGCAGCCAGACTCTGGTGCCCTACTCTGAAT
This sequence comes from Lepilemur ruficaudatus, assembly GCA_963574885.1. Classification (NCBI taxonomy): domain Eukaryota; kingdom Metazoa; phylum Chordata; class Mammalia; order Primates; family Lepilemuridae; genus Lepilemur; species Lepilemur ruficaudatus. Next base: position 5,954 of record CAUYRT010031190.1, read on the forward strand.
GGAGATGCCTAGGCAGGGGCTCGGAAAAATAAAACCCAATTTCTACACTCCCTGGGGAAAGGGGTTGGAATAGGACCCTGCCTCTATTGGCACCCCAACCAACCTGAGCCATAGGGTCTCCTTTAGAGATGAGGTTCACCAGATCTGCCATCAGGAGCAGCAGTCTGGGGTGGCCTAGGCCAGGCCCTCATCTATGCGACACAGCTCCCATAAGTGTCCATGAGCTTGGCTGCAGCTAGGTTTTATTACAGCCAGGACTCTATATCATGGCATTCTCTATTTCAAGCTCCATCTGGCTTGCCGTGACTTTGCAGATTGGACAGATGTAACAAGAAGTGAAGAGGAGCCTGGTAACATTGTCTGGGTTCCTGAATCTAACTGCAAAAAATAGGCTTTGCGGTGGGCTGAAAAATGGGCCTCCAAAAGTTATCCACATCAATCCCTAGAACTTATGACTGTTACCATATATGACAAAAGATGTGATTAACTTAAGGGTCTTATGAGGAAGGCTTATCCTGCATTATCTGTGTGGGATCTAAATGCAATCACAGGTTTCCTTTTAAGAGAAAGGCAGAGGGAGTTTTGAGAGAGAAACATAGAAGAGAAGACGATGTGAAGACGGAGGCAGAGATTGAAGTGACACGACCTCAAGCCAAGGAATGCAACCACCAGGACCTGCAAGTGGTGAGGAAGGAAATCTCCCCAAGGCCTTCTGGAGGGAGTGTGGCCCTGTGACACCTTGATTTCAGACTCTGGCCACCAGAACTATGAGAGAATATATTTCTGTTGTTTTAAGCCACCAAGTTTGTGGTATTGATAATTTGTTACAGCAGCCACATAAACTGATATACCTTTTAACCTTTAAGTAAACCAATAAATTCCGTTTTTGTCTTCCAACTATCTTGTCTGTCATTTGCAACTAAAAGAGTCTTAATTTAGACAATAAACATTTAAGAGAAGGGAGGGGGCAAGAGAAAAGAAACGAGTGTTATTAGGGATTGGTGGACAAGAGAAGAGGGAAACTTGAAGAGTGGAGGAAAACAGAACAGCAGGTCTCTGCCAGTGTGATGACGTGGACACTCATGGGAAGGAAGCCCAGCGGAGGCAGCACAGCAATGGATATTTTATCCAGGCCACTATGGTGACAAGAGTAATTTGTAGAGCTGCCATGGTCTGAATGTTTGTGTCCCTCCAAAATTCATATGTTGAAACCTAATCTCCAATGCAATAGTATGAACAGGTGGGGCCTTTGGGAGGTGATTAGGTCAGAGGGCTCTGCCTTATAAAAGTCTCAAGGGTGTCATTTTGCCCTTCCATCATGTGAGGACACAGCATTTGCCCCTTGTAAGGGTACAGCAACAAGGTGCCATCTATGAAGGACAGGATAAGCCTTCACCAGATATCAAATCTGCTGACACACTGATTTTGAACTTCCCAGCCTCCAGAACTGTGAGAAACAAATTTCTCTTGTTTATATATTACCCAGTCCAAGGTATTTTTTTTTTTTTTTGAGATAGGGTCTTGCTCTGATGCCCAGACTGGAATGCAGTGGCATGATCACAGATCACTGTAGCCTCCAATTCTCAGGCTCAAGCGATGCTCCTGGGTCAGCCTCATGAGTATCTAGGGCTACAGGCATGCACCACCACACCCGACTAAGTTTTAAAATTTTTTTGTAGAGAGGAGGTCTCGCTGTGTTGCTCAGGCTTTTCTCAAATACCTGGCCTCATGCAATCCTCCCACCTTGGCCTCCCAAAGTGCTGGGGTTATAGGTGTGAGCCACCACGCCCAGCCTCAAGGTGTTTTCATAGCAGCATGAATAGACTATAAGACAGGAGCCATTATAATGATAAATTATGGAGGAGGAACATAAAAGATATTCTCTAGTTTGTGTGTGTGTGCACGTACGTGTGCAGGAGAGCAAGAGAGTCAGAGAAACAGAGACAGAGAGATGAAACTAATCTGAGACATGACCTAGGAATTGCCAGCCTAAGTTTGCCTTAAAGCCCAAATAATGGGGCACCAGCTTTTTGAAAGAAAAGAGGAAGACAAATGTGATAAGTCAAATTCCAGTAACTTATAGAACAAGACATGGAACCTGTTCATTTTATGCAAAGACATAGAGATTCTGGCTATACACTAAAAGGAGCTGGGGGCAGGAGGGCTAGAAAAGGTAGAATTTGCTTGAGTGAGGAAACAGAAGGAAAAAGAAGAAAGAAGTGGTCCTTTCTCAAGTCCATGAAGTTGCCAAATGTGCAGACAAATCTTTTATCAGTGTATGCAAGGGCAAGTGGAATGTCCAGCCATGGGGGATGTTCAGCCATGAGGGGGGATGTCCACTCATGGATGGAATGTCTAGCCGTGGGTGGGGACATCTGCCCATGAGTGTGGATGTCCAACATGCATGGAAGGATATGCAGCCATAGGTGGGTATGTCCAGTCATGAAGGGGATGTCCAGCCATGGGAGGATGTACAACCATAAGTGGAGATGTCTAGCACTGGTAATTTGTGTGATGTCCTGACATGGATGGGGCTGTCCAGCTTGGTACCATGTCCAGCTATGAGTGGATGTCTACATATTGGCAGAATGTCAGTCATCGTGGAGGCATGTCCAGCCCTTGGTGAGGATATCTAGACAAGGGTCGGGGGACACATAGCCATGGTGAGGATGTCCAACTAAGAGTGACACCCAGTAATGGAAGGAGGTCCAGCCATTAGGGCAATTCCCAACCATGATTAGGACATCCAGCCATAAGTAAAGATGTCTGTCAGGAGCTCGGCTGAGCTAAAGAATGCTGAATTGAGAGGTGTCAGAGTAGGTGATTATGAAAAGCCAAAATGAAAATAACAGTCAAGCATTTAATTACTGCGATGGTATAAGCAAGAGGCTAAACAGGAGAAAGCACTAACTCTCCCACACTCCTTTTTCTCCCAGGGAACAGCAGACCAGTTGAGGGTCAGGTAGATCAGCATAGACACAGGGGAGGAGGGGTTTCACTGCCAAAGGAGCCCTGAATAAAATGTTTCTATAGTTTTATGAACCCAAAGGCTAGGAAGAGGGAGAGAATGAATGGCTGGGAGTGGAAACATACTGAGTACTGAGTCAGAGTGGAGAAAAAGGTCCCCCCAACTCACCCAGTTAAGGAGGTTTTGGTAGAGGCGCCTAGAAAAAACTTCACTGAAGGACCACAATCAAGAAGCCTCCAAATGAAGTTGCCTGGGCTAGGGGTGAGATATAAGTAACAGCATGGCAGCTCAGAGGGGTCTGGGTCCTTAACTGTAACTCCCTTCAAAGATTGCAATGCATTGGCTGTGCACGAAGTCTGGTGTGGGTAGAGCAGCCTTCTCCCATGAGGCCTGCCAAATAATGCCTTTGTAGTTTCTGATGGTCAGGCCTGAAAAATCAAAGGAGTTGGACTCTTCGGTGTCTATGCATGAGAAGGGATGTCCAGGCAGGATGTCCAGCTATGAGTAAGGATGTTTAGCGTTAAATGGGACGTTCAGCCAGGCGTGGGCATGTCGACCCATGCATGTATACAGATTTCCACCAATGCATCAGGATAGCCAAACACATGAATATATCCAATTATGTGTGGAGATGTCTATTCAAGGAGATGAAAAACCATGCATGAAGATGTCCCTTCCAACAGAGGGAATGTCCAGCCCTATATGACAATTTGTCCAATAATGCGAGAGAATGTCTATCCTTGAATGGAAATATCTAAATGTGGTACCAAGGCTGGACACTTGGACTTCGGCTCTTCCAAGCATCATGTCAGACTTGGGCCTCTCAGTTTCTAATTTATAGAGAGTTTCAATGACATAAGGACATCGTCAGCCTGAATTAGAAGTCCTTGGAGTCTGAAGACTTGAGTTTGTGAGACACAAAAAAGCAGGCCAGATCTTTACTGGGGAAAGGGAGCCAGTTTTTCTCTCAGGGTTTCTTCACAACAGGATTTCAGTGTGGAACCCAGCTGGCTGGAGTGATTTCATATTCTTCCTGGAAAAGGCTGTGGATCTGGAAGATGTAGTATCAACACTAGGCCTGGATCATTCACCACGGCACTTGGCAGAGGTGTGGATGGATGTACCACACGCAAAGCAGAACTCCAGCCTGACCACCTGGTTTGTACAGAACCCCCGCTTCCACCTCCAAGCTGCCAGCTATTTCTATTCCAGCAGCTTTGCCAGTCTTGGCCTCAACCAGCACTAAATGATCAAAGTCACGAGCACAGCATACAGCAGTGCCTAGCACTTCAGTGAATCACACCCAGGTGGAATAGTCACCGTTGCTTTGTTCTGCTGTGCATTCTTCAGTTTTTAGGGAAATAAAACTACCCACACCCCAGCCCCAGCATCTGCCAAGAAGGAGCCCTGATTCTCTCTCTTAACAATCAACCCTACTTTGGATGGTTCTAAAGAAGTGGGCAGGTGCCAACATAAATCTAGACGTCCTGAGTTTGTGTCCTACTTCTAGCAGATGGTGCCCATGAGTACCTACCTCCTCATCTGAAACTGGAGATATGGCTGTGCTGTTGTCACAGGTGCAGGATCTAGGCGAACACACATAATGACCTGGAGGATACCGTGTTAGTATGAGGAACCCTGTGCGTGATAAGCAAGACCCTCTAGATTTCTCAGAAATTTGGGGCTTTGAATTTGTTATTTTTGCCTTGATCTTTTATTCATTTTTCATTATTTTCTGTCCTTATCTCTATTGTTTTTCTCCTTCTACTTTATTGGGTTTAAATTGCTTTTATGACTTCTTAAGATGGATAGTTAGCTCACTGGTTTTCGACCTTTCCTAATGAATACATTTGAAATAAAGTATTTCTCTCTAAGCTAGTTTTAGTTGGATCCTACCATTTTTGATACATAGTATTTTATTATCATTCAGTTTAGAATATCTTCTAATTACTATTTTGATTTCTTCTTTGACTTCTAAATTATAAAGAAGTGTACTGCTTCATTTCCAAACATTTAGAAATTTTCTGATTGTTTTTGTTATTGATTTCTGGCTTACTTCAACTGTGGTCATAGAACGTTCTTCTCAGCTTGTTAAGACTTGTCTTACAGCCCAGTATGTGGTCATTTTTGGTAAGCATTCAATGTGTGCTGGAAAATAATGTGTATTTTACAGTCATTGGGTGCAGTGTTCTATACATGCCGATCAGGTCAATGTTGTTAATTTTGTTGTTTAAATGTTTCATATCCTTCTTTCTAATTATTTTTCTTCTTTTTCTATCTGACACTGAGAGAAGTGTGTTAGAAAGTCCCACTGTATTGTAAATGTGTATATTTCTCCTTGTGGTTCTGTCAATTCTTCATTTATAATATATAATATTTTGAACCTATACTATTAGGTGCATACAAATTTAGAATTACTGTACCTTATTATGAAGTGAGCAGCTTTATTTCTAGATACTTTTTACATTTAAATAGGCTTTGTCTGATGTTATTAATTTAACCAGCTTTCTTTGGTTAGTGTTTGCATGGTTTATAATTTTCTTTTTACTTTCAATCTTTCTAAATATTTGTATTTTAGAGGTATCTCTTGTAAGCAACATGTTTTGTTTCAAATCCAGTCTGGCAATCTTTATCTTCTAATTGGAGCTCTTTGTCCATTTACTTTTTTTTTTTTTTTGAGACAGGGTCTAGTTCTATTGCCCAGGCTGGAATGCAGTGGCATCATCATAGCTCAACGTAACCTCAAATTCCTGGGCTCAAGTGATCCTCCTGCCTCAACCTCCAGAGTAGCTAGGACTACAGATGCATGACACCACGTTGACTAATTTTTAAAATTTTTCTGTAAAGATGGGGTCTAGCTATGTTGCCCAGGCTGGTCTTGAACTCCTGGCCTCTCAAGCAATCCTTCCACCTCAACCTCCTGAAATGTTTGGATTACAGTCATGAGCCACAGCACCCGGCCCATTTATGTGTAATTACTGTTATAATTATGTTTCAATCTACTGTCATACTATTTGCTTTCCATTTGCTTCATCTATTCTAGGGGGAGTTTTTTCCCCTGTCTGTCCTTTCTTTCCTTCTGTTGGCTTGATTGTTTCTTATTATTCCATTTCTCCCACAACCCTCAACTTTAATTAACTTGGGAGCTAAACACTTCTTTTTACTGTTTGTTTAGTGATTACCTTAGACCAACTCTGTTCAATAGAAACAATGCATATTGAAAATATAATCTGAGCCATATATGTAATTTTAAATTTTCTAGTAACCACAGTAAAAAAAGGAAAAAATGGCAGGTGAACTTAATTTTAATAATGTATCTTATTTAATTCAATATATCCAAAATATTATCATTTCAACATGTAACCAATAGAAAATTAGTAATTAATGGCATTTTCTTTTCTTTTGCATTAAGTCTTTGAAATCTGGTGTATGTTTTATATTTATGGCAAATCTCAATTAGGACTAGCCACATTTCTTAGTGTCAATAGCCACATGTGGCCAGGGGCTACCATATTAAACACAACAGCCTTGTAGAAAATATAATATGCACCTTTAACTTATCAAAGCCTACTATAAATTTAGTACTTTCACCTTACCTCTTTCTAGACAATTCAAGGAGCTCAGGACACTTTAACTTTGTTTCCCTTCCCAACTTATATACTTATTTAATGTAGTTTATATTCATTTAGATTTTTCCACCTATTTACTATTTTCATTGATCCTGCATCTCTGCCTGTCATCTAGGCTCATTTTTTTTTTTTCTGCCTGAAGAATACCCTTTAGTATTGCTTTAAGTGTTGGTCTGTTGGTGATTAAAATTTCTCTACTTTTGTCTAAAAAGTTCTGTATTTTGCCCTTATTATTGAAGGATGGTTTCAACAGGTAGATCAGTGGTTATTTCTTTTAATACTTTAACATGTAATTTCATTGTCTTCTTGCTTCCATTGCTTCTGGTGAGAAATCAGCGGTTAGTTTAATTGTTGCTCCTTTGAAGTAACTTTTTCTCTATATTTCTGAGAGTCTTTTCTTAGTATTTGTTTTTCACACATGTGTTCATGGATTTGGGTTGTTTTTTGTTTTTTAATTTTTTCCTTCTTGGCATTTATAAGACTTCTTGAATCTGTAGTTTTATATCTTTCCTCAGTCCTGGAAATTTCTCACTTATTATCTCTTCATATATGGCTTTTTCTGCCTCATTCTCTCCTCTGGAATGAGGTTCTAATTATATGTATTTGACCTTTTCATTGTATCCCTGTGTCTCTTTTCCTATCTTTTGTATTTCCATCCTATTTCCCTCTGTGCTTCATTCTATATATTTTCTCTTGATCTATCTCCCAGTTCATTAATTCTCTATCTCATCTGCTGTTAAATTCACCCATTGAATTTTTAATTGGGTTGTGTTTTTCTGTTCTAAAATTCCCATTTGATACTTCTTAAATATGTTTCCATTTTCTGCTGCATTCTTGTTTTTTCTTCTATTTTCTTTAACACATTAAGCATGGTTATTTTAAAATTTGTATCTATAACTTCATTATCTCGATTCTCAGTGAGTCTATTTCTGTTGCAGTTATTTCACTTGTTTTCAAGATATTTTTTGTCTTTAAGATTGGTTAATTTTTTACTGAGTGCTAGACGCTTTATAAGAAAAAATTTTGAAATAAATTGAGGTCTGAGTTGATGTTATCTTCCTTCAGAGGTGATTTACATTTCCTCCTGGTAGGTGGATGGAGCAGTAGTAATGCTGGATCGCTTTAATCCAATTTCAGAGTGAGATGACATGAAACGAGGCTCTCACCAGGGGAAATGCCGGTCTGTTTTCAATTCACCTTTCTCCTAGTATGCTGTAGCCCTCTTGGCTTCACTAAACACGGGGTGTGTACCGTCATCCTTAGCAGGCATGCTCTCCAACTTCTGTGTCAAAAATTCTGCTCAAAATCGCAGCTCTTTGGCTTTCCAGCTGCCTCCTCACCACCTGTCCCAGCACCTCTACCAGTACTCAGGAAGGTGAGGAACAAGGTACAAATGTTGAGTTGATTGGGTTGACAGACTTTTTTTAAAATCATTATTCTGGGTCCACATAGGAGGCACAATTCAGCACCCTCGGGACACTACATGTTTCTGATATTAATAATCTGGGTTTCTCTTATTTCTATGGAACATCTACTTGCTTCTGCTTTGCTAAAATGTTTCTTCAACTTTCTCAGTTTCAATTATAGTTGCCTATTTATTTTTGTAGAGTTGATTTTATAGAGAAAGACATGGATTTGCATAAGGTACTGTTCTTTCTCATTTTGACTTAGAACAAGGACACCCACAGTGCAAGCTTCCTAACCTAGTCTCAGAGTCTAAGAAGTTCCAGGGTCTCTTCCATCCTGGGATAGTCATGAGATATGTCTGCCAACTAGGGGGGTATGGTTATGTCTCCTATATCATGGTAAATGCCCATGCTTGTTTCTAAATGATTCAGTCACCTGGAATGAGAAAGAAGAATGATGGAAAAATTATGACATCAAAAATAACTACAGCCTAGGGAGTAGGGTGCCAGCCATATAGTTGAGTCTTCTTCAGGGAGAGGATCTGTGGAAAAGGAAATAACACCTGTTCATTTCCATCATGTCTAAGATAGGTTAAAGGTATGTGTAGAAATATGTGAAACCTGAGTCCCATCACTCACCATGTTCTCCTGCTGCTGGCCCATGCTCAGTCCCTTCCTTGTATAGTCTTTTAAGGAAATAAAAAGGACCGAGGGCACATTGCCCCTTGAGGGCCCTCTCTGTGTCCTCTTCTCAGGCCCTAGTTAGCCCTGTTAGCTTCTTTTAGACCTGATCCTTTGTCCCTGGGTCTAGTTTTCTTTCTTCTTATTCTGTGGGCCCTTGAGGATGTGCCTCACAGTCGAATCTGGATGCTGCTCAGCAAGCATCTCTCCAGCTCTCCTCAGCTCCCCAGAGAAGCACACTGTTCCTCTTTGTTTTCAAGGTTTCAAACATGAGGAACAAAGAAATAAAATAAAGTGGGCATTGGGACAAAGTTTATAGCATTCATACAATACCTATTTCTAAACTCTTGCTCCTTACTGTACACGGACGGTACAGGAAAGAGATATCCATATGCTTGTTTTTAATATCTCAGGGCTGATGCCTCCATTGCCTTCCCAAGGAAGCCAGACACCTCAAGACTAGCAGTGAAAGCCAGCACCGGGGGGAGGGACAAGTCCTACCTGGCAGACCATGTTCTCATGGACTTTACCCATCCCTCTATGGGTCCACGATGGCACTGTGTCATAGCTATGGTGGGATAGTCAGAAGGAGACTTTATTTTATTTCCCTTTATTACAAGAAGCATGGCTTTCCTTGCGCTAGCTCACATGATGGAGTGCCAACACAGGATCAATACACAGAACATCAAGAGGATGTTCTGGAGATGCAAGTAAAAAAAAACACAGTCATGAAATGGAGCATGTCAAAGACCTGAATAGAATGCAAGGTAGCTCTGGGACTCCCCAGGACTGTAGCGGCCTTCACCCTAGGCTGATCTCTCCAGCTTGGCTAACTTTTTTATGTTCTAACTTTTCTTGTCACTACCATTTCTTCATGATCTCTAATCTCTTTTTTTTCTTTCTCATGCAACATTGACTACTTCATAATTTTGGCCAGCCATGATCACTCATGAGCAGAAACTCCATGCCTCGTCTATGCATATATCTCGGCTGTGCTGCTGTCTGCCCAGCTGTCTCCATTTTTCACAATTCACACTTTGGGCATGAGAATTCTATTAGTGTTTCACGTGTGTCAGAGAACAAAGCTCTTTTTATATATAAAATCCTATTATCATTTTTCTGTCTGCTTGATCCGTGAGTGTCTGAAATAGGTATAAATGTAGAATTGTCTACTTCTCTCTGTAATTCTATTAGTTTTTTATTTTTATATTTTGAAGTTGTGTTGAGTACATACAAATTCCCAGTTATTATGGCTTCTTAGAAAAGTGTTCCTTTCACTGGTTTACAACAAGAGTTGGCAAAGTTTTTCTATAAAGAGCCAGATAGTAAATATTTTAGGCTTTGATGGTCATTCAGGCTCTGTCACTACTCAACCCTGCCATTGTAGCTCAAAAGACATAGACAATATGTAAACAATGGGGAGTGATTCTGTTCTAATAAAATGTTAGTTATGAAGACAGGTAGTGGGCTTGATTGGCTAATAAGCCATAGTTTCCTCACCACTGGTATAAAACATCTTCATTCCTTTTAATGTTTAAATTCTATTTTGTTACAATAGTTTTCTTTTGCTGGAAATTTACCTGATATATCTTTTTTCTGTCCTTTCATATTCAGACCTTGTGTTACTTTGTTTTAGATGCATCCCTTATAAACATTATTTAGATAGATTTAATATATTAAGTCCAATCTATCAACCTGCTTTTTACTTATTGAGTTTAACTTATTAAACTTACTGTGATTGCTGATTTATTTGGATTTATTCCTGTCCTCAGTCTGAAGAGTCAGGTCTCACCACCAGCAGGGTAGGTTAGCAGTCAAACTCAAGACACAGCAGACTTTAATCTAGCACTAATTTTCCTTAACTCTACACAAGATACAGGTCAGGGAATCAGCATGTGTAGCAGCTTCACTCATGTCAGGAGTTCCAGCAACTAATTCTTAGTCCTCATCCTCTTCCACCCACAAGGGCCAAGGAGGGTGCAAACATTTGCCAGGGACAAGGTCAAGGTGTGTGCAGTTCACCTTGACACAGGGAACCACTTTCTTAGTTTCCCACTGGTCTTTTATATCATTCCAGCCACACAAGTACACCATCACCATTATAATTTGCAACTCTCCTGGTCTAGAGGTTTCATAGCAACTAAGACAGATAACCAGCCCCTGGTGCATGGCTGTCAAACACACACGAGACACAAGACAAGAGAATACCAAAGCCAATGTCCGACTGATCCAATGGGTAAAGATACAATGAGCCACTTTGGGTTGATAGTTTATTATTCACATAGAGAAAGGAAGATTAGTCCAAAGTGCCAACTCCCCACAGTTCTTGTCTCACACAACAAAAAGAAGAATACAAAAGGGGCTTGATGACTGCAATGCAAGTTGTGAGATACTCTGTTGCTGTGGAGCCAATTCTAGACTGCAGCTAAGTGGTTTCATATTCTACAGCTCTGGGCTGAGTGGTCCAGGGCAGAAAGCCCCACACCTCATGAACACTCGGCAGGAGATAGGGAACTGTCTCATGACAGCCTCCCAAGGAAGACAAGGTGCCTCAGCGCAGCTCCTTATAAGCCTCCTATCCTCCCCTGTTCTGGGAGGATCACAAGGTGTTCTGCCAAGACTCAGATTAGCTGTGGCTCAAGACTTCACCTTCGCAGCATATAGAGACATGTGCAAGATTGCCATGGCAAAGTCATTCCCCTACAGCTCCACTCCCTGACATTCACATAGCCAGGTAATAAGAATTCTCAGGAGCCTAGGCCACCGCGTCAGACACCCTAAATTCTTATACAGATTGGGGCATGAACAAATCCATTTTATTTGTCTTAGGCAACACTGGATGAGAGTTACCATAACTGTAGCTCCTAATAGGGTGATCAGGCCACTTAGAGTCCTGACTACAGCCAGGCTTCCGGCCTGGAGCTAAGTCAGCTAAATATGTCATTGATCCAGATGCAGCTAGAGGTGTTGGCATGGGCACACACCCCACCTCAACAGCAGGAAGTCCAGGGCAATGCCATTGTCCACTACTCACACCAGAAAGTTTAGAACAATTAGCAGTCTGTGGAAAACATGCAAAAGAGTCTAATGATAATAGAAGGAGGCTAAAGTGAATCATATCAGTGTCCAAAAAGATAATCTTATTTTGTCATCTTGAGTGGAGGCTGTTTCTTTCCGGATGTTGGGAGGTTTGAAGAGTCATTGGATTAAGATTCTCCAGCAAGAGTGGTGGTCAGGCTGGGTTAAGTTGGCCAGATGCCCTGCAAACAAGAGCAGAGAGAGATAAATGGTTCCTCCCTCCATTCTGACCATCCAGGGTCTAAAGTGGTCTCTCCTTAGCTCAGCTTAGTTCAGCAAGAATCTGATCCAGCAGATTCTCCCTACGTGCCTGGAACTTTCTAGGTGCTATCCTGGAACATCTCCCACATCTTCACACAGGGGCTGCATCAGAACCACCTTAGGAGTTGTTACCTCATTTCACGATCACACTCTTTCCAAGGAAATGGTCTCTGAGAAGGCGACCCGGAAGGCACCTGCAGGAAAGGTCCAGGCATGCTTTTGTCCTTGACTCATGAGGTCCTTCCTCATTGCTGGAAAATTCTTGTTTGGGGAAAATCCTGAGACAGTATTAAAACCACCCTCAAACTGAGAGGGAGTTGAGAGATTAAATGACTCAGACAAGTCCAGCTTGACAAGTTGTGAGTTTATTAGAGGTGACTTACAAGAGCACTTGCTCCCGGGTGGCACAGGAATTTCCCCCACAGGCGCTTTCTTGCGTGCAAAATCAGTATCTGCCCACCCTGTGGTGTTGCCTTAAATCTCTTCCCAACACGGAATGCAGTTTTTACGTTGTATCTTAGCTTGTTTACAATGAAACAAATCATGCAGGCATAGTAGCATCATTATACACTGTCATGCAACCCATTTTATGTTAATGATATTACAATTTTCCAGTAGGTGGGGATTTTAGTATTACAACTAGCTAAAGGGCACTATAGCAGCTCTGAAGCATTCAGGGCTGGTTTGAGCCAGGCGTTTTAAGGCAAGGAAGTGCTGAGGTACCTGAGAAAGTGCTGGGTACTCTTCCTGGGCTCAGTAGTTATCATGTACCTGCCTAGTCTACTTTGTAACAATTTTGCTGAGCACTCCAGGCTAGCACAGTGTTTCTGTTATGTAGTGGAAAGCCCGCATTTTTTTCTCAATTCTCAACCATTCTTTCAAGGAATTTCACATCTGTACACCACATCTCTCAGACTCCAATCCCTATCCGTCTCCCTTGCCCTCTGCTTCTGCCACACCAGCCTCCTCAGTGTTCCTCAAACATGTGGGGCACATTCCTGCTTCAGTGCCTTGACACTTGATCATCCCCCAGATGGCCGCTCAACTTCTCCCCTCCTCCCTTCACCTCTCAGTGAAGCTTCTCCGACCAACCAGATGAAATCGAGATCTCCTTTCCATCCCAGCATGCTCTGCCTCACTTCACTGCTTGATTTCTCTCTGTAACAGGCATTACCATCTCAACACTTTCTATATAACTGCGCCATAAGTGCAGGAATCTTGCCTGCTTTTTTTTTTTTTTACCACTGGAACCCTAGCACCTACAACAGGGTCTGGCACACAGTGGGTGTTCAGCAAGTAAGTATTAAGTGAATAAATTTGGTCTAGGCCAGGTAAATAAATCCCACTCCCACCCTTAGCACAGGGCACTCAGCTTCAGGTCACAGACAAGTGCCCACCCTTGGCCACAGAGCCTGGTCATGGATTCCAAGCAATGTTAAGCCCAGAACTTTTATTCAAAGGCTTGTTCATTCATTCAAAAAGTATTGAATCCGTCTTATGTGTCAGGTACTGTTATAGGCATTTTTTAAGCAAAGAATAAGATAGGCAAAGCCTTACTCACATGGAGGTCATATTCTGGTGAGACAGACCAACATATGTGCTTTCCATGAATTGGGAGAGATGGCCATTTGACACTGTTGTGCACTTATAACAATGCTAAACCTTACCAAGATGGACAAGTAGATTTAAAAGATTTCTATTAAGAAAAAAAAAAAACAACTCTAGACTGAAATGTTTGTTGCTAACTAGCAATCACAAGCAACCACACAAAACCCTGGCAGTGATATTTTTCTCTCCCCTAGAGGGAGCTCCTCATCCTCCAAATTAAGATGCCATGGAAATGCTTTTAGAAAACATGTTTTTCCATTCCTGAGATGCTTCACTTAGAATAATGGTCTCCAATTCCATCTAACTTGCTGTAAAAGACATTATTTCATTCCTTTTTAGAGCTGAGTAGTACTCTATAGTATATATGTATATACCACATTTTCTTTATCCATTTATCAGTTCATGGGCACTTAAGTTGAGTCCTTACCTTTCCTATTGTGAATTATGCTGTGATAAACTGTTGGGTACAGGTGTCTTTTAGATAAAATGACTTCTTTTCTTTTGGGTAAATACCCAGTAGTAGGATTGCTGAATTGAATGATAGGTGTACTTTTAGTTTTTTGAGGAATCTCCATACTGCTTTCCATAGTGGTTATACAAGTTTACATTCCCACCAACAGTGTATAAGCATTCCCTTTTCACCAAAACCATGTCAACATCTACTATTTTTTGTCTTTTTAATAATGGTGATTCTGACAGGAATCAGGTGGTATCTCATTGTGATTTTAATTTGCATTTCCCTGATAATTGGTGATGTTGAATATTTTTTCACGTGTTTTTTGGTCATTTGTCTATCTATGTTTGAAAAGAGTCTATTCATGTCTTTCGCCCACTTTTTGATGGGTTTTTTTTTTTTTTCCTAGCTGCTTTGTTTGAGTTCTTTGTAGATTCCGGATATTAGCCTTTTTCAGATGTACAGTTTGTGAATATTTTCTCCTATTCTGTAGGTTATCTTTTTACTCTGTTGATTATTTACTTTGCTGTGCAGAAACTCTTTAGTTTATTTAAGTTCCATTTATTTGTTGTTGTTGTTGTTACTGTATCTCCTTTTGGGGTCTTACTCATAAATTCTTTGCATAGGCCGATGTCTAGAAGAGTTTCCTACATTTTCTTATAGAATGTTTATGATTTCAGGTCTTACATTTAAGTATTTTTTTTTTGGAGACAGAGTCTCACTCTGTTGCCTTGGCTAGAGTACCGTGTTGTGAGCCTAGCTCACAGCAACCTCAAACTCCTGGGCTCAAGTGATCCTTCTGCCTCTGCCTCCTGAGTAGTTCGGACTACAGGCATGCGCCACTATGCCCAGCTAATTTTTTCTATTTTTGGTAGAGACATGATCTCGCTCTTGCTCAGGCTGGTCTTGAACTCCTGAGCTCAAATGATCCACCTGCCTTGGCCTCCCAGAGTGCTAGGATTACAAGCATGAGCCACCGCACCTGGCCGACGTTTAAGTCTTTAATCCACCTTGAATTAATTTTTGTATATGGTGAGAAATAGAGATCCAGTTTCATCCTTCTGCATGTGGTTATCCTAAGCTAAGTGTCTCAGGAATGGAAAAACGGATACCACATGTTCTCACTTATAAGTGGGAGCTATACAAAAGACATATATGGTCATAAAGAGCAGTAATGGACTTTACAGAAACCAAGAAGTGGGGAGGGATAAAAATCTACCTATCGAGTATAATGTACACTATTCTGGTGATAGGTACGCTGACCTCAGCATGATACGATTTATCTACATAGCAAAAAACACTTGAACCCCTTAAATTAAAAAAAAAAAAATTTAAAGAAAACAGATGTTTTCAAATGTTTCCTTCTTTATGTGGTTGTGCTGCCAAAAGGAATGTGGTTCACTCATAAAAACTCTCATAGATGAACACTTAAAACTTTGGAAACATAATTTCTTTACCTACTTACCACTTACCTTCCACCAAAAAGTTGTATTGATTCCGGATCCATTTGTCAAAAATATTAAAATACAACACCTTCTGATTGGTTTATAGAACTGCCAAAATGAAAGGATGCTAGAAAGTAACTCAAATCCACACAAAGAAATAAAGAAAACCAGTAAAGGTAACTACATGAGTAAATATAAAAGTCAATATTATTGTATTCTTTATTTGTAATTCTTTCCCCCCGTTATTTAACAGACAAGCACAAAAACAATAATTAAAAATCTACTAATGGACATACATGTATAAGATGTCATTTGTGACATTAACAACATAAGGGGAGTAGAACTATATAGGACAAAATTTTTATATACTATTGAAACTAAGTTGTATTAATTTGAACTAGATCATTATAATTTAAGATATTAATTGTAATCCCCAGAGCAACACTAAGAATATCATTAAAAAATATATAGGAAAGGAAACAAGAAAAGAATCAAAATGGTATACTAGAAAAAAATGGTATACTAGAAAATATCTATCTAACATGAGTCAGTAATAGAGGAATTGAAAAATGGCAGGGTATGACATAGGAAAAACAAATAGAAAAATGGCATAAGTCCTTTTGTATCAATAATTATATTAAAGTTAAACAGATTAAACTCTCCAATAAAAAGTCAGAGAATGGCAGAATGAAACAATAGCAACAACAAAAACCCCATGACTCAACTATATGCTGTCTATAAGAGACTCTCTTTGGATTTAAAGATACAAATAAATTGAAAATGAAAGGATAAAAAAAGATATTCCAGGCAAAGAATACCAGAAGAGAGCTGGAGTGGATATACTAATATCAGACAAAATAGACTTTAAGACAAAAAATTATTACAAGTCAACAGACACCATGGAAATACAAAACATTATTTTTGATTACTATAAAAACTTATATGCCCAAAAACTACATAATGAGGAGGAAACGGACAAATTCCTGGAAACATACAACCTCCCTAAGTTCACCCAGGAGGTATTAGTTCTGAATAGACCAATCTCAAGCTCAGAAATTAGAGCAGTAATTAATAAACTTCCCAAAATGGAAAAGTCCCGGACCAGAGGGCTACACTTCAGAGTTTTACCAAACATACAAAGAAGAACTCATACCTATACTACAGAAATTATTCCACAACATTGAGAAAGATGGTATCCTCCATCCTTTCCAATTTCGATGCATTTTAGTTTTCCTTCTTGCTTAATTGCCTTCTTGCCAGAATTTCCAGTACAATATTAAATAGCAGTGATGAAGGCAGATGTCTTCAAAATTGGAAAGGAACTGATAAGACTATCTGTGTTTGCAAATGACATGACCTTACACAAAGAAAATCCCAGGCAGGCATGATGGCTCACACATAATCCCAACAGTTTGGAAGGCTGAGGTGGAAGGATTACTAGAGGCTAGGAGTTAAAAACTAGCCTGGGCAAAAAGTGAGACCCCCATCTCTCGAAAAAATTTACAAATATTATCCAGGTGTGTTGGCACGTGCCTGTAGTCCTAGCTACTCTGGAGGCTGAGGCAGGAGGATTGCTTGAGCCGAGTAGATTGAGGTTCATGCCACTGTACTTCAGCCTAGGTAACAGAGCAAGACAGTGTCTTTAAAAACAAACAAACAACAAAAAAAAAAAAAACAAAGAAAAGGAAAAAAAATCCTAAAGAATCCACACACACACAAATTAGAGCTAATTAACTAATTCGGCAAAGTTGCAAGATACAAGATCAACATGCAAAAATTATTCGTATTTCTACACACTAGCAATGAACAATTAAAAAAAAAGAACAAAATATAGCCTGAGACAAGTATGTATTATATGTTGGATTAGATTCAAATATGCAAGGTTTTATCTAGAAGGAAAAATCCTTTTAGAGTTAGAGAGGAAGTGAATCAGGCCCATGGACCTTGGATAACTAACCGATAGGCAAATGTTAGTAATTGTTGGTTGTTTTTCTACTTATGGTTCTCTACTTTGAAGTCACTCTACAATATCCAAATACCCAGCTCCATCTGGTGCTTTAGCAGTTATGCGTTTGTTCCGAGACTGTGAATGAAGAGTTCCTTTCCAACTAACAAGTGTTCCTTCCCCAGCCATAATCCTTCAGAAGAACTGAATCTGATCAGTTATGTCACAACTGAAGAAGACAACATTTGTTTTAACAGAGTTTATTTAGAACATCCTTCTGCTAATGTCAGCACACAGACTGGGCACTTTCCACCAAAATAACTTTCAGACTATTTGTACTCAATTAAATGTTTAGTTAAAAATTAAAAAAAATGAAATTAAGAAAACAATTCTATTTATAATAGCATCAAAAAGAATACTATACTTAGGAATAGACTTATAAAACTATAAAACATTGTTGAAAGAAATTAAAGATCTAAGTAAATGGAAAGATATTCTGTGTTCATGGATGGGAAGACTTAATATTCCCCAAACTGATAGACAGATCCCACTGCTTTTCTTTGCAGAATGAACAAGCTAATCTTTCAGTTCATATGGAGTTGTAAGGGACTCAGAATAGCCAAAACAATCTTGAAAAAGAGAAACAAAGTTTGAGGACTCACACTTCCTAATTTCAAAACCTACTCCTAAGTTACAGTAATCAAGACAGTACGCTACTACCGTAAGGATAGATACATAGATTGATAGAATAAAATTAAAATACCAGAAATAAACCATACATCTATGTTCAGTTGATTTTCAACACGGGTACCAAGACTTGAGGGAAAGAGTAGTTTCTTCAACACAGGTGCTGGGACAATCGAATAACCCCATGAAAAACAATGAAGTTGGATTTTACATCACAACATATACAAATATCAACTCAAAGTCCACCCAAGACCGAAAAGTAATAGACAAAGCTATAAAACCCTTAGAATAAAACACAGAGGTAAATCTTCATGACCTTGGGTTTGGCAATGGATTCTTAGCTATGACACCAAAGCACAGGCAACAAAGGAAAAACAGAGAAATTGAACTTCATCAAAATTAAAACTTTTGTGCATCAAAGAACATTATGAAGAAAGTGAAAAGATGACCTACAAAATAGAGAAAATATTTTCAAATCATATATCTGATAAAGGTCTGGTGTCCAGAATACACAAAGAACTCTTACAACTCAACAACAAAAAGGACAGATAAGCCAATTAAAAAGTGGGCAAAGTGTCGGGCGCTGTGGCTCACGCCTGTAATCCTAGCACTCTGGGAGGCCGAGGTGGGCGGATTGCTCAAGGTCAGGAGTTCAAAACCAGCCTGAGCAAGAGCGAGACCCCGTCTCTACTAAAAACAGAAAGAAATTAATTGGACA